>WWET01002317.1:211690-230093 GCA_011038615.1 Limnodynastes dumerilii
GACAATTAGCAGGATACTATTTGGATGGATTTTATGACTTATCACATTGGTACAGATTTACACGTAAGGAGCTTCGGCTACTTAAGTGAGGGGATATAAGAAATGACGCAGTAGATCATTTAAACAATCTATGTTCCAGTTAAATACGTAGATTGACTACATACTTAAGGACCAACACGTATTAGGTTACACAGAAGGGAGGATTTAGGAAGAAGTGGGAGGTATGTAGATTAGCCTTTACATGGCTGGGGAGCCATTCTCTGTGCTTATTTTTCTTCTTAACGGTAAGATAAGGTAGCCTATGGCACTCTTACATGCTATTAGGCACCTAAAAACGGTGCAGTTTCGGGGGCTGGACAGGAGAGTCTGCATCTAACTATGCCATAAGTATGATATGGTCCATTATTTATATAGTTGATTTGATAATTTTTTTATCACTAAATTATAGTAATTTTAATGTACTGTTTGACTGTCTAGTATTCCCTCATTTTACAGGGGAATCATTTTACTCTTTTTTTTATTGTTTTCATTTGATATATTCACTAAATTTTGTCTGAAATTTGCTGTGTTTTCCTATTCTAGCATCTTGTATATTGAGGAACTACAAAAACTCCCCCTCACAAGCTGCTTTCTTTAGCACCCATAGACCCTGGTGCACTACATTTTATTGTTGTATTCATAGCTGAAATCTCTGTGTTTATCTTACTTAACGAATACTTGAATAGTAGGAATGTACAGGTCCAAAAATGCCCGAATAACACAGAATTTAAGAGGGATGGGACTGAAGAAGGAAGTTTGGTTTAAAGGAACTATTTTTTTATCTGTTGACCAATCAGATATAATTCAGCAACCTCCTAAATATTATATTTGTGTATTACATTTTGCTTTCCTATTTATAATTTACTGAACACTGTATTTTCTCATATTAAGCCCTCATCAGTGTTTATGTTTTTATAGGGCCCGCTGTTAGGACACTTGTTTATTTATACTTATAACCTAATACTTGGGTTTGGGTCTCTGTATATGCCTTTCATCTATAATGTCTAGTATAATCTCCAATTATTAATGGGTAGATAGTATACATTATGACTGTTATGTAGGCTCTGATTGTATCTTTAAATATATATATAGCAGAGGAATCTGTATGGATACCGAGTATATCTCCTTAACTTGCATAATGGGAATGTCTTTTAAAGTTAATTTGCAAACATGTTTATTTGAATGAATGAATGAATGAATACATGAATGAATGAGATCACAAAAGTGAAATTCAAACGTAGGCGGAGTGAATTCTGTGTCACAGAGTCCCACAATGCACTATTTTACTATTAAAATACAGAGTATTATTCAATATCCTTTATGCCCCTGATCCATCCCTAGAGACTAATCAGAAGACAAGTCTAGGACGTTAATGCATTCCCTCAAAGTTCATATATGCTCCCCTTGCTCTTCCTTCCTATTCTTCTCTATGTTCTCCTCCTGTTTCTTCTGGCCCCCCAGCCTAGGTAGAGACTGCAAGGTAAATGCTGCATCTAGACTGGTACTGTGCCATCTCTAGACTCCTAATAAATCCAATATGTATAACATGTGTGGAGTATTAGGAATCTGGAGCTGGCACACTATATAAAGTACATTAGGGGTCTGGCACACTGTAATATATGTGGTTTATATTAGGGTTTTGGAATGACACACTATATGCAGTATATAGTGTGACATTCAAGAAAAAGAAAGGGTTTATTATTAAACCCTAAAGGCCATTTCATGGGCACTCCTTTAAAAAATTAGGTACACAGACTCTGTACCTTTAAAACATACGGGGCCTGATTCACACTCAAAATTCTTCTGCTTCTTAAGCGCGTATCTGGCCGAAATGACCTACTGCACATGGATGGTAAGTCATTTACGCTATCTACGTAGTTGATTGGCACATAGATAGCGTAGGTGCGGTCTTTATATACCACACGCGGGGATTTCCGTAGGAAGAGGCCTTGGGGTGTTTTTAGGAAGAAGTGGGAGGGGGAGGCATTTAGATTAGCTGGTGAGGGTGGGAGGGAGGTGGTGAGGTGCAATGTCTGTATGGACATTGCACGGAGACATAAAGTAGCCCTATGGCACTCGTAAGTGCCATAAGGTACCTAAAAACAAGGGGCGGGTTGGTGGCTGGAAGAGTGAGTTAGGTGCAGATCTGCCCGCACCTACCTCACTCTTATCTGTGACTCAGGTTCACAGACTTTATTAATTACATCTAAAAATATACACATTTAAAAGAAAAAATTAACTACAGTATAAGGTAAACAAACCACAAAGTATCAAAGATATTGATGGACCATTGGTATTGATATGGGGCCAGATCCAGAGCTACGTTTCAATTACGTTTTCCTAGCGTAGTGTATTTACTATGCACTCCCCTAGTAGTTTAGCCGTCTTATGCTTTCCAAACTCTACCTTAACTTTTCAATGTGTAACTCCTGTCAGACGTAATGGCTGCACGTACTTACACGCCTAAGCACGCCCATACTGTACAATGTAAATGCCTCACCCCGCCCCGAAGCGTAATTACGGGTGTGGTATAGCTGGCACGCCCCTTCATTCATAGTTACGCTGCTGATACGTGGCTTATACATACGTTCAGAGTTACGCCACGTACATACAAAATAGCGATTTTACATCTCCGTCTAGCGTAAATACACTATTGTACCTAGTTCTTGATCTATCCCAATGATCTGTGTACAGATTGCTATGCTATACATTTAACGATACATAAAAAAAATAGCCCAATCAATCTTTAGCATACAGAGAACAAAAGTATCTCAAAGTAGCCTAGTACTCCATATCAGAGAGCGGGCCGAATTAGCACAATAAATCACCCATTAAAGCCCATGTAGCAATCACATTGTATGCTGTTTATCCAGCTATAGAGATATACTCGGTATCCATACAGATTCCTCTGCTATATATTTAAAGATACAATTAGAGCCTACACAGTCATAACGTATACTATCTACCCATTTAAATATGACTATAATATTGTGGAGTGTTTGAGAGATGGTAAATTAACCTTTTACCATAGTTAAGTTGTAGGGTTATCATTTAATTTGTAGCTAAATTTAATTTCTAATTAAAATTTTTAAACCTGGGAAAATTATATTAACGTGTTATTAAATTCAACATTTCACAAACGTTAAAAGGAAAATGACTGTTCCAGTGGGATTCCACAAGAGAGCACTGTTGCAACATCCAGTACAAATTATCTCTGTTACTTCACATACCTCTTTCAATTAATGACAACCCCATAAAAAGGAGTGCTAATAAATTAACTAAAATACAAATAATAATAGTTTCAAAATACAATAGTGATTTATTAAGCTGTGAGACTAACTCAATATAAATGTATTATTACAAAAACAAAAACATAAATATCAATCCTGAAAACATGTAATTTTTCTTTTTTGACAATCTCAGTGCTGTCTTTTTAACATTAATATTTATTTGACCTTAGTAGGATTTTACAGCTTTCTATTCAGGGCTATCAGAGATATTGCATACAACACACTGTAGGTGGCACTTTGTCCCAACTGTACAGTTACTGCTTTCACTTTGGGGACAGTTCTTCAAATTTCCTTAATTCCTTGACGCAGATGACATTTCCCATTTCTTCCAATCTGGGACACTGGTGGAAGACACTGACATTTTGTCTAGCACCAATCTCCATGTTACAAACCACAATACCAAACTCGCTTTCTGCATCCATTGCCTCCTATTTTTTTTGGTGTCCCTGGATGCCATCACAGAGAAGCCACTTATCCATTAGTCTTTGGAACCCAGTCATCCTGGTCACCTGCTCCTGTCACCAATCAGTGTGCAGAACACTCTATACTTGCATCACAGACCCCTCTGGGCTAGAAGAACAAGTATGCTGTGTACTCCTTGTGGCTCTGGTGGTACCTAGTGAGCGCTACCTGCAAGTTCCAGTTTGTGCAATCCAACCTACAAGTTCTAGATTGTGCAATTGATTCTGTGCAACTGTACCTGCAATCCTCACTTCCACAGTTCCTTCTATGTATTTCCTGTGTAATTGCTTCTGCACCATGCCATTGTTTCTGTGAACTTACCTGTGCAACTGCTTCTGTAAACCCTGAACGCTGCAGCTGTTTCTGTGAACGTACCTATGCAATTGCTCCTGAATATCCTTAATCTTGTAATTGCTTCTGTGAACTTTCTTGTGCAATCACTTCTGCATCCCAAACTCTGCTATTGCTCAGACGGATGTGGGACCCCACTGAGAATTGCCCTATTTTTCGAAAGGGCCTTTCTCTCCCAGCCAGTTCTGAGACAAAGAAATCCATCCCCGGAGCACTGAACACAGTGCTCCGAATGGTTAATCCTAACCCTAACCCTCCCTTCCCCGCAGACTGATCCTAACCCTCCCTTCAACTCAGCCTAACCCTAAGATTCCCCTCCCTGTAGCCTAACCCTAAAACTTCCCTCCCCTTAGCCTAATTATATGACTCCCCTCCCCATAACCGAACCCTAAGGGCCATGTTTACTAAGCTGCAGGTTTGGAAAAGTGGAGATGTTACCCATTGCAACCAATCAGATTTTAGATGACATTCTCTATTAAGTAAAAAGAAAGTGAGAGCTAGAATCTGATTGGTTGCTATAGGCAACATCTCCACTTTTCCAAACCCGCAGCTTAATAAATCTGGCCCTAAGACTCCCCTACCTGCAGCCTGACTTTAAGTATCCCATCCCTTTCCCCAAAGCCTAAACCTCCCCTTTTATGACCCTAACCCTCCCTTTCCCAGAGCCTAACCCTAAAAGTCTGCAAAGAGGTAAGTCACCTCTCCGGTGGGGTGTGTAGCGGGTGCAACGGGTCCAGCACCTGCTAAAATGATTTAAAATAATTTTTCGTCTGTCTCTACTTCTAAAAGACAGCTCTCGTGGCAGGGTCTCCCACCGTGCTCAGACACTCCCACCATGCTTAGACACTCCCACTATGCCCAGACACAACCTGTGCTACTCCATTTGTGTCTGCACCCATGTCTACCTCTGTGCATGCTCCTTTGTGTATCCTACTCTTCATTGGACTTTTGGGCCAATTTCAAGCCTTTCAGGCCTTTCAAGCAACTATCCATTCTTGTTCTTTAATTCAACATTCAATGAGCAAGTGCTTCTTCAAGCCACCTGGTTTTCTTCATCAATCTTACCACATCTACACAAGGGGTCCTGACCTGGACACCCAGAAACTAGATAGCTTGACATTCCCAAACCATCACAGAGAAGACCTAGGTAAAAACCTAGGTAAAAGGGGAACTGCCCCAGCAGCCATAGGTATGCTGGTACTTGCAGTACTAGGTTGGGCACACACGCTAATCCTAGAAACATAATCTGGTGTAAGTAATGCAAGAGTTGAAAACACACATATAGAGAATAGGAATACCCTTGCCTACGGTAGCACACTTCCTGTCCCAGTCACAAAGTCTTATAATTTACATCTAGAACATGTGTATATCTGACCTCTGAATCATATTGTTCTGCTCTGCTTACCAGGGAATTCTCACATTTGTCCCAACTTTCTGCTTCCTCACAAACAATATCATCTTGCCACAAAACAATGCACTTTCAGAGACATGCATGCAAGCATATATATTCATATATATGTTATATTCATTTATAACATATATATATGTTCATATTTATATTCATAAAAGAACTAATATTCATTATATATATATATATACACCGCTCCATGATACATCTCCCGAGTGAGTGCTAACCACTTTGAGGTAGAGTCTACCTTCCGATGTTCATATGTGAAGCTGAATGACATAAGGATCGGAGTGAGTACAAGTTTACATCTAGATTGTCAACTATCAACCAAGTTCAGACCAATTGTCCAAATATTTATACAACGTGAATTTGTTTTGAGTAACAATAGAATTGTTATTACACAAAGTACCACATCGTTATTGTAACCTCTACAAACAATTACCAAGTGGATCCACTCTATTCCTCAAATCTGCATTTCATTTTCACAAGTTGGACCACTCGTTCTGACTCTCGGTGCAATTAGGATATTACCATCAACCTTCTGACTTTCTATTGCTCCATTAGCTCCCATTTGAATTGGTGGCCACCACAGTTAGGAATTTTAGTTATATTGGATGGCTGGTATACTGCGGTACATACCCGCGTTTTATTGAATTTATAATTTGCAATTTTTATCCTTTTAATGTTGATTATTTTGTGCTGATAGCATATTATTCATAATTGTACTTAAGATTTAAAAATTTGCATACAATAAAGAATTTTTTGATATTTTATATTTAGCGCAACCTGGATTTTTTCTCATTTGTATTTATTGTGATCAGTTTGGGCAGATTCCGATCCCAGGTTACTGCGCTCCGATCCTATATCAGAGATCCTCTGATTTCCTTTATTCCCCGTTTATGTATTTGTGTATTTAGCAATCTAACACAAAATACAGGATGATGTTAAATAAAATGAAGACATACTAAACATTGGGCTGGATCCAGACCTAGTTAAGTGATTGAACTTAGTTACTCCTGGGCTAAAACCATGTTGATTGCAGGGGAGTCATATTTCATCTATTGCAAACAGATTAGAGTTGAAAGTTGATGTTTCCTAATCCAAGTCTAAATAACAGTGTGATAGTAAAGCTGGTCAGTATCTGTGTGCAGTAAGCAATTTAAAGATATATCCCTGCATGCAAAGAATACAATTAACTTGGCTCCCCCTGAATTCAACATGGTTTAGACCAGGTGTAACTAAGTTCATGCACTTAACAAGGTCTGGATCCAGCCCAATATAACTAACTTATATTCATAACATAACTAATAAATATTCATAACATAACTAAAATGACACAAATTAAGTCAAATGTATGCAATTTACTCAATAGCATTGCAAAGACTATATATAGAAGAATCCACCTGTGCCGATATTTAGAGTAAATCTTAAATATTGCAGAGACTTTCCATGAAATTTCACATTTTTGCTGATTAGATCATGGTGTTTCTGTGCCATTTCTTCTGAGATCTGAACATTTTAACAATGTAAATTAGAATTGTTAGGGGAAGGCTGTAAGCATGCCAGGGCAGGCATAAGCGTGTAGTTATTCCCATAACAAAGCAATGTCATTTCATTAATAAATCTAACACATAATTGAGACATTGTTCAGCTATCTCCTTATCTTTTTTATTCCGCATAAACACATTTTCTATAATGTTTGTCTAGGGAAATGTTTGCTCTTGTCACCAACAGCTCTGTCTGTACTACTGATGAAAAAGGAAATTGTGTGAAGCCGGAGTGTATTTGACCTGTTGCCTCAACAGCTTGTGTGTTTTATTGAACTTATTTTGTTTTGTGTTTATTTCATCCTGTCTGTATTTTTAGCAGCTATAATGGACCAATAGAAAGGCTTGTTTGCGATCGCAAGTAAGTGCATCTTGGTATTAAAATGTAAAGTATAGGAGACTTCCAGTTCCGGCGGCTATGTGAGAAGCCACGATCGCGCTGAGCCCCAGTGCCCCTCTCCCTTAAACTGATTATACCTGCTAAAAAAAAACGTACTAGTTGGGGTCACAGTGACAGCCCCGGACTCCAGGAGCCACTCACCCGCCGATGGACAGATTTCTGGCCCCGAAGATGATGTCCAGGCAGCAGAGACAGAAAGCTGAATCGCACAAACAAGCCTCCAAGATGGCGCCCGCAACAAAACATGCGGCAGAGGCTCCCTCATCTCTCGCTGCTGATGATTTTCAGATGCCGGGGAGCCCTTCTTCTGACACTGCCCTGCCTTGTACTCCATCTCTGGACCCAGTCAGATATGAGGACGTGGTAAGGGCAATTAAAGATACAATGGGCCCTCTTTTACAAGCCCAAGCTGACAAATTTACCACTGCTATCCAAAATCTGGGGGAGCAGCTACATCAGATCACTCATAGAGTCACAGAGTTGGAGCAGCGATCGGGGGACACATTTGATGATATTTCCTGCCTCAAAACACATAGGCACAAGTCTGAAAAAGACACTAAATTGCTGTGGGCAAAACTGGACGACCTAGAAAATAGGTCGCGCAGAAATAACTTGCGGTTTATCGGCTTACCAGAAAGCCTAAAGGGACAACTACTCACAGACTTTCTGACAACTACCCTACCTGCGATGTTAGAATTACAAGACAGTTGTGCAGACAATGTGGTCGAGCGAGCCCATCGTTTGGGGCCCCAGAGGGGAGATTCTTCAACGTGGCCGAGACCAGTCATATTTAAATGCATGAATTTTATCCATAAATCGGCAATTTGGACAGCAAGCAGAAAACATCCTGGCTTGTCTTGGGAGGGGCACAAGCTGAGAATTTTGTGCACCTCCCTCATACAACTGGATCATCGCTTCGCCCTCCTGTACCCGGCGCGACTCCGGATCTTCTGTGGCACTTCCTACAAGGACTTCATGTCGGCAGTGGAGGTGAAAGAATACCTCGAAACCGCAAATATGGACACCTTCTGAGGAGAGCTCGTGAGTTATCCCCTGTGGCGTAGAGGTTCCAGAAGAGATACCTGTTTATTATTAGATACAAGGCAGTATTGTATTTTATTGTTATATGCTTCCGTTATGTCTCTAGCTTCAAATGCGACATTCATTCACTGTTCTGTGGATAGAGGAGATAGGGAAACGAAAACACTAATTTTACCTGTATGGTAACAGGCGGGGGAGGGTTCTTAGGAGGAGGGAGGCTTAGATGCACCATGGTATATGTTCTTTGTTAGAGAATCCTATCCAAAGGGAGAGAGTGGCGAGGAGTGCCTAGTGGATGACCTATTTCTTCATTGGT
Organism: Limnodynastes dumerilii; assembly: GCA_011038615.1. Taxonomy (NCBI): domain Eukaryota; kingdom Metazoa; phylum Chordata; class Amphibia; order Anura; family Limnodynastidae; genus Limnodynastes; species Limnodynastes dumerilii. The sequence continues at coordinate 220,545 of WWET01002317.1, forward strand.
TAACCCGGAAGTCACGTTCCAGAGCGAAAGCTTAGACAGAGAATGTTATTGTTCTCTTTGTCTCACTTTTATTGTGATATCTTTGTTTTTTTTCTTTGTTGTTGTTGCACATCCAAAGTTCTGGGTGTCTTTTCATCTGTTTTTTTGTTATGTTATGTTTCATTGTATCACGGAGATTCTGGCTGTGTGGCGGCCCCCCCCCCTTCTATCTGAGCTGTATAGGTTACAATACTATTACATGCCGTACCTGTACCCTATCCCATGGTTAACACCCCTTTATCCCAAGACCCATGACAACTATTAGACTTGGCACATGGAATTTAGGTGGGCTACACTCCCCTATAAAACGTAAGCGTGTACTGACATATTAAGAAGCTCCGAATGGATGTTATGCTTCTACAAGAGACGCACCTTTTAGATGGGGAGGTTTCTAAGTTAAACACTCAGGGATACCAAGTTCTTGCGTCAGCCCCATATAATTCCAGAGCGAGAGGTGTGGCTATACTTATCCGTAGAGGCCTCTCCTTCCATATTCATTCCCAGGTCATAGACAAGGAAGGGAGATACCTGATCTTAGAAGTCACTTTAAACGGGAAAAAATATGTATTAGTTAACATCTATGCTCCCAACACCTACAATAAAACCTTTTTCCTTAAATTACTAAATCTACTTTACAAATATTCTGGTGAACCCATGCTTATTGGAGGTGACTTTAACCTGACTGCATTGCGGTTTTTAGATAGATTAAGACTGTCCAAGGGGTCCGCTAGACAACCTAAGTTGGGGATCAACCAATTTGCTGGAGAATTACAGTTGGTGGATCTTTGGAGGGTGAGACATCTCACTGAGAAGCAATATTCCTGCCTGTCTGCTACTTATAAATCCCTCTCCAGATTGGATTACTTGCTGGCCTCCGAGGCAATGTTACTTATGGTTTCCAAAATTGAAATGGAACTTATTGTGATCTCAGATCACGCAGTTGTTTGGACACAGTTGGAAGTAGAACCCACCAATAGAGCACATAGCACTTGGAAATTTCCATCCTACCTGTCAAATTCTGTTAAGTTTAAAAATATGCTTAAGGCCGGCTGGTATGAATTTCTGGAGAACAATAAGCAGCATGCCGAAGAGCTTCAACTTCTTTGGCAGGCCTATAAATCCGTCCTGAGAGGGACCATAATCTCCTATGCCGCTAAGCGTAGAAGGGAGCTGGAGGCTGACTATCTGGCTGCGAGGCGTGAGCTAACTGAGACGTACACTCAATTTTTAGCAGACCCATCCCCGGACCATTCTCAGAACTTCAAACTTAAACAGACCCAATTTGAAGCTACTCTAAATAGGCTAGCTGATAGATCCTTCACCCACAGAAATGTTTAATTCTTTAAATAGGGAAATCGTCCTGGGCATTTGTTGTCAAGTTTGATTAAGGGCACCAGCAAAACTACCTATATAGCGGCGCTGAGGGATCACTCGGGGCGTCTGGTCCACCAGTCATCTGAGATCATGACCATCCTCCAAAAATTCCATGAGGATTTATATCGACAAGAACCAATCAATGAGCTCTCTAAGTCGTGCTTCTGGAACAATCTACCAGTACCCACGATTTCGGGAGATCAAGCAGCTGCCATCATTGCCCCCTATCATCCTGGCGGAGGTTAAAGAAGCAATCAAACATCTTAAACCATTGAAGGTCCCTGGTCCGGATGGCTTCAGTGGGGATTTTTATAAAATCCTTGCTGAAGAGCTTGCTCCCCATTTGCAAAAATTCTTTAATAGTATCCTCTCTTCCAAATTGATCCCGAGATACTTTAACACCGCCATCATTAGAGTTATTCCCAAACCAGGAAGAGACCAGACACTCCCCGGGTCATATCGGCCAATTTCGCTGTTAAATACAGACTATAAAATGTTTACGAAAATTTTAACAGAGCGTCTGAAATTGATATTACCATCCATCATTCACCCGGACCAAACTGGATTCATCATGGGCCGCCATTCAGTTGTTAACATAAGGAAGGTGCTCACGATTATCCAACAGACCGAGCGGGAGGGCAGCTCTGACCCATGTCTTATTCTATCCCTTGATGCCGAAAAAGGCATTTGATATGATCACTTGGGATCACCTGTGGGAGTCGCTCTCCCGTTTTGGCTTCCCTACAGAGTTTAATGACATCCTTAAGACTCTCTATTTCTCTCCTTACACACGGGTAGCTGTTAACGGCTCACAATTGACACTTTTTCAAATTCAAAGAGGCACGCGCCAAAGGCTGCCCATTGTCGCCACTACTCTTCACGCTAACAATAGAATCCCTCGCTATAGCCCTGCGTAGATCTACAGATTATTATGGCATAATGGTGGGACAAAAACAGCTCTTTTTGCGGACGATAAGTTGCTCATTGTCTCGCAGCCTGATAGATCAATACCCAACATCATACAAATTATACAAGATTTTGAATCTTTTGCTGGATACAAAATACATTTCTGCAAATCTGAAGTCCTGATGCTGTCGGGTGCTCGGATCCTGTGATCCTCCACTCTCATAACGCAAACCTTTAAGATAGCCGAGGGCAAATTTAAATATCTTGGTATTCAGATTACAGCAAATATACAAAATCTTTACAAAGCTAATTTCTCCCAAGTCATTCCTTCTCTTGAGAACTCCATTGAAAAATGGAACTCGCTGCCACTCTCTACGCTAGGCAAAGCAGCCCTTGTCAAAAGTGTTTTGTTCCCCAGATTAATTTACCTAATACAAATGTTGCCCATCTCTATGTCCAAATCCGACAAAAAGAGGTGCTCCGACCTATTTGTCAGGTTTGTATGGAGTAATAAAAAACCAAGAATAAACCGCAGGTGTATGCAACTACCAAGAGCTCAGGGGGGATTGGGTTTCCCAGATCTATCCGCCTTTACCCAGGGGGTCTTTTTCAGATATGTTACAGACTGGATCTTTCACAAGCAACACTTTACTAACCAACTACTAGAATCTGAATCTATTAAACCTTACTCCTGGGCTGCGTTGTTACACCAACCTAGGACAAAGATCCCAGACCATATTTTGAGTAATATCCTATTTCACGATACCTATGCGGCCTGGGTGGTGCTCCATAGGAATAGTGGGGTCTCGTTTCAAACTTCTCACTTTAACACTTTTTGGGGCAACCGGGTCTCGAGGACGCCATGTATCTGGCGTGGAAACAAAAAGGAATCAGTGCCATCAGAGATATCTTTGACCCAGGCCGAGTAATCCGCCCCTTTCAATACCTGCCAGAATACCTGCATGACATACCAAACCAAAATTTTTTCATGTACCTGCAGGCTAGGCACTTTGCCCAACATGAAGTTAATCTAACACATTCCGGGCCTAACCCACTACGCACATTACTAGTGTTTCTGGAGACCCATCCTTTCCACGTCAGATACGTGACTGACCGCCTCCACTCGGTGGATACCTTTGACTGGTGGAGAGGCCCGGCGCTTGCGTGGTCCAGAGATCTGGGTGAGACGATTTCCACTGAGGATCTGATACAGCATTATGATACGACAATGAAAGCTTTGGGATCAGTAACACTCCAGGAGGTGCACCTCAAAATAGTGCACAGAGCTTACATAGCCCAGGCTCAGAGACGTCATATGTCGGCTGATGAGTCGGGACAATGCCCTAAGTGCCATTTCTGGAAAGCCACCTTAATCCACAATATATGGGAATGTGTAAAAATAAAAAAATTTTGGGGCAAGGTAATGAATTTTATCAATCTGATCCTTAAATCCAGCCTACCTCTGGATGCCTTTGCATTGCTGTGGGCTAACTTTGGGCGTTGGATTGGTACTCCTGGAGTTAAGGAATCTATCCCACTGCTTAGGGTCATAGTGACAGCGGCAAAGAAAGTAATTCTACAAAAATGGACTACTAAATCTCCTCCCTTCCTGAGCTCAGTAAAGGTCCTCTTACTACATACCCTGTATATGGAGCACCGGGCCACGTTGCCAGACATTGAATGTGGAGTAGAGCGCTTTTACAAAAAATGGGGATCCTATATCGAGATCCTTCCTCAACAAGACCAAGATCATATCTTGAAACTCTTCGAGTCTACTACGTGGTTTCTGTATAGGAACTTACCTGCGCCTTTTGGTTCACGAGATACAAATTTGCCTTCCACTTAGGGAACCGGTTCAAGTGTATGGAACACCTAAAAGTCATCTAGTGTATCATTAGAGTAGGGGGGTGCCGCCCACAGTCAGTGAGTAACATTCTTTGTTAAATGTTACTTGTTTTCAATGAGACTTTGTTTCAGTCACATGCATTTGGAAAATGCTTTCCATGTACGTATCAGTTTAAGAAAATGTTTCAGCGAATCGATCTATATTGTTGTGAAGACAATCGGTCTTACAGTGGAATGTTCTATGTATGATTTTGCACCCTTTCTTTTTCTTCACTCTGCTGTGGACATTATACTATCTAGGGGGATTGTACAAGGCCAATCGGGCCTAGACTTCTGTTTTGTAACACCACCTGCTGGACTACATTTTAACCCTTTATGGTCTCTTGTATTATGCATGTGACTGTATTTACTTGTTTTTGTATGTATTTTGGTTGATGAAGACTGAAAAACCCAAAAAAAAAGTAAAAAAAAAAAAATGTAAAGTATAGGAAACTTTTACCTCGGCTCGCGTGAACGGTATATATTTTTAAAGATTTCGCCAAAATGTCTAAGCTGATACTTACCTGTTATGGTGCTTGTAGTAGATGATTTCCTTCAATTTGAGCTGAAGATTGCTGTTGGGACTGCTGTGAGGTTTGTCTGCTGTGGAGGCCATATTATTTTTGGGCTTCTGGCTTACTGCATTCTGTTACCAGCCCCTCCACATTGCCACCGGGACTTAAAATCGATAACTTTACACAACGTGGCCTTGCTGTGGAGATTTCAAAGGTGAGGCCTATTGACTTCTCCTACTAGTTGATAAGTCTAATCTGCCAAAGACCAATACTGGACAGAAAGAGGATGCTATTAAATTTATTACTATTGGTTGTAGGGTGGCCCTCATATGGAACTGTGATTTAGTGGGGACGTTATTTTAAAAAGACACTACTAGTCCTCGCAGCTGAATTCATGGATAAAGCCCCTAATATCATTAAGTATTTTCCCCACATTTGTTTTGCTTTGTTTTATATCTGTAACAGATATCTAACTCACTTTTTTATTTTATATCACATAATGTCAGGAACACTGTGCTAATGTGAGGTGGGGAACACTTCTTCTAGGCACTTCTCCAATACAGGCAATAATACCTATGTAAGCCTACATCTATAATTTATTCTCACTACCCTATAAGGGGAAAGGGAACTCTAGAGTAAAGTAGTTCATTTTTTAAATTTTGGAGACTAGCTCATAAGGGAGCATAAAACTTGGAATAATAACTGTAATAATAAAAATCAGGCAGAGACAGCAATGGGCAGCAGTATAAGAAATCTCCATACATTTACTACACACACTGTTGGGAGGATTACAAATTATTTTAAAATGAAAGAGGAGAGTGAAAAAAAATAGGACCGAGACAAGCAGGTGATTAATGAACATCCACTGCAACCAACACCAACTCATTCCAGAGAAGAATTCTAAATAATTTACCTTACCCATTTTTGAGAGAGATACCTATATAATATAACAAAAAAAAAGAGATAACACGGAGAGGTCTGCGCAAATATTGTTATCGAAAATCCGTGAAGCCCCTTGATAGCTCTTCTGAACCCTTTACAATGGGAAAAACCCCCACTCCGTCCATCCAAACCATCCCCCTCCCAGGGTGACTCTTCAACTTCAGATCATCTTACCAGTGGTTCAAGCCCAATTCTAAACACTACTTCTCTACCACACCCAAGCAGTGGAACTTTGCAGAAGATCTTGCAAGTCATGTTACCTGTTATTGACAAAAAGTTTAATCCATGCACTCTACCTTAGAGTTGTGTTGGCAAAATATGAGGAGTGGTTAAAACAACAAGCAAAATATTTAACTGATAAGGTTAATGACCTTGAGAATAGGAGCAGAAGAAATAATCCTTGGTTAATTGGTATTCCTGAGGCTATTAAAGGCCCAGCATTATATACCTTTCTTTCCCAACAACTGGTTTCTGCCATACATATTTAAGAAGCTTTAGGCACCCCACATATCAAGAGTGCGCACAGACTAGGCCCAGATAGGGGTGACAGTAATCAACGACCCAGACTTGTTGTGGCCTGGTTTTTAGATTTTCTATCTAAGGAACAAGTGTTGGTTGCCTAAAAACAAAGGTGATAGACCAAAAAATAATGATATTTCAGGAGTATTCAGTGGCTATGGGCCAGATCCAGACCTACGTACGCAAGCGATTTTACTCTAGCCGCTGACGTAAAATCGCTCATTAGTACTTACTGCACATGCGGGTGGCAGATGTTGTGCCACGTAACCCAGAGCTTAAGGGACAGTCACATATCAACAGCGTAAATACGGACGAAGGGGCATGCCAGCCATAGGACACCCATAATTACGCTTCGGAGGCGGGGGTGAGGCATTTAAATCGTATAGTATGGGCGTGCTTAGGCTCATAAGTACGTGAGGCCTATACGTATGTCAGTACTGTGTAAAGTTAAGGTAGGGTTCGGTAGGCGTAAAAGGGCCAAAATAAGTAAATGTAAGGGGTGTGCCTGGGTGAGTGCTTAGAAGGAACGCTAGCGTAAATACGCTACGCTATTTAACGTATCAAGCACGTAGATCTGGATCTACCCCTATGTCTCAAAAACTGAGGGAATTTTCTCCTCCTTGGAAGGTCCTGGCAGACAATGGTTTCCAATTTGCCTTGTTGTTTGCAGCTAGATTTAAATTGGTAGAGAATGGCCGTGAAATTATCTTTGATGATCCTAAGGCAGCGAGGCATTACATTGAGGTGCCCTCCCCTTTACCTCGGTCTCCTACTTTCCCACCCCGTTCACCTCGCTCATAATAGTTGTATTCAATGTGAGACCCTTAAATGGGTTTAGACTTGTGATTTTGTAAGTGTTCTAGAAGAGCCACTTGTTTTTGTTCTGTTAATGAAATATCTATATCTTTCTCACATATGCATGTTCAGTTAAGAATATAATGTTTAGGATGTTCTTTAGTAGTGCTTCCTGTTAATGAAATATCTATTTTTCTCACATATACATGTTGAGTTAAGAATAGAATGTTTAGGATGTTCTTTAGTAGTGCTCACTGGCATGAGTACAAGGGATTACTGACTTTGGACCGGATCCAGATCCACGCTTTCCATACGTGTGGGGGTCTGTCCGTCCGAGAGAGAGAGAGGGGAGTGCTCACCCCCTGTCTCTCTCCTCTCTCATGCTGGTTTTATGGCAGCTTACGCTGCCATAAGCCTGCCTTAAACCAATCGTGCAGATCAGCAGTCTGTACAACCGCTAATCCACACAAGTGAGCCCCCTCCCACACTGAACACTTTGCATGCTTCATAGGCCTGTACCAACACAAGGCACCTGGCCCAGATGGGCTTTCAGCTGAATATTATTAGGCCCTTCATGTCAGAGGTAACCTCAATCCTTTCATACGATCCATAGGATGAGCCCCCCATATCCTTTCTTCAGTGAGGCATATACGACGTTGCTACCTAAACCGGGAAAGACCCTCTTCTGACATTCTCATATCGCTCCATTACGCTTTTCAACAAAGACTTCAACATTTTTGCTAAGATTAGAGCTGATAGACTCCATCTATTTTACCCTCACTCCTCACTCATCACCAGTTGGGGTTTATTAGAAGTCGCCATTCAGTCAAGGGGATTAGGTTGGCCTTGGTGGCTGTAGCTGCCTCCTCCTCCTGGAATTCTGGTGGAATATTAAGTCTTGATCTGGTATCTTGGTCTTATTTACACGCTGTTTTATCCTATAGACAGTTTAGGGGGGATTGTGTTAAGCTGAATAGCTTTCTTTACTATTCTCTGACTACCTCATTGTTAATCAATGGGCTGTGCAGTGAAAAGGTGGCCATGTCCAGAAGCACAAGGTAGGGGTGACCCTTCTCACTACTCTTATTTAATATCGCATTGGACCCTATGCTTCGGGTTCTTCAGAGCAGGGACATGCTGGAGGAAATAAAAGTAGGTGATGAGGTCATTAAAATATCAGCATTTGCTGATGGCTTGATGCTTTACATATATAATCCTCAGACATCCTTGGACCCCTCATATCTAGCTTGGAGGAATTTCAGGAAGTTTTGAGTTTTAAAGTAAGCTCAACTTTTCTTTGGCAATATCTCGAGTAGATGCAGAACTGAAAGCGTGGGGCCATCTATGTCTTTCCTATGTTGGGCGTATTCATCTATGTCAGATCAAGGTTTGCAGAGGCCATGGTGCCACTGCTCACAGCCTGCTGTCCTCTGATTCACCGTAACAAAGGCAGAGCAATGGTAGGGATACAACTGAAAAGTTAACAGTCCTTAGACAGCCAGGATGAATAAAAGCAAAAAGATAAGTCCCAAACACATTCCCAAATCTTGTCAATATCCACTGGTACAAAGACCTTGGTAAATGTAATCCTCACTCCTAAAAGTATCTTTCTGATGGAAAGCACTTGGTTACAGAAGTACAGCTTAAAGTTCTGAAAAGAGCCCAAAACCTTGCAGTCAGAACATTCAGATAGAGCATGCAGGTCCTGCTTGGAGATAACCTCTGCCCTGCACCTAGATATTAGATGGGATCAGTCACTCCCAGAATTAGTCCTTGGCCATGATTTGTGATGTGACACTGCTTTTCTCAACTCTCAGCTTCCTGTTTCTGATGTAAAGGCCACAGTCTGGGGAGTGTATAACCGTATATGGACTTCCTGCACACCATGTGGGGTGTGTGAGCAGTGAATGTGGGTCCCCATTACGAACAGCCCTATTTTGATAGGGTTATTCTCTCCCAGCCAGTTCCAAACTGGCTGGGCATACGATTGCATATGCCTTGAAGATGGTGCTCCAAAAGGTAAGTAACTATACTGTCCCCAGAGAGGGTTACTCACCTCTCCGATGATCCGTTGGCGGTGCTTCCAAAAAATAATATGTGAGTATGCCGCCCTTGTGTGTTTTGGTTTGAATTTTTTTTTTTACTCATAAAGACAGCTAAAATTGCTGAATTTGGGGTTGTTTTTGTTCCTACACTATTAACCGCAATAACATTAATTTCCACTCATTTCCAGTGTATTTTGACTATTTTGTCTATAACACCTTACAGCTCACAATATTGTTTTTTATCCAGTTTAGGCAAAAAGGTTGGTTGGATGACTAAGCTAAGCGACAGAAGTCACTTTGTGCTTGCTGCAAAAATTTGTCCACACAAATCTATCCTCCAAAAAAATAATCGGTCACACACTGAGATGCACAGAGCACAACCACCGTATAGCAGTGCCCCTAAACAGTACACATCATATGTCTCCAGCCCCCCAGTAACCCTATCACATGTCTTCAGCCCCTTAGTATCACCCATCATGTCTCCAGACCCCCAGAATCCCCCATCATATGCGTCCAGACCCCCAGAATCC
>WWET01002317.1:231854-246471 GCA_011038615.1 Limnodynastes dumerilii
GCGCCGACACTTTGTAAATTCAGCGATCAGCCCGCCCGCATTCATTAGAGCGGGCTGGCGATCGGGGTAGGAATGCTAATCATCACCATGGTTTCCATGGCAATCTATGCATTAGTAAATGGTGATGCCTTCATTTTCAGGAGATAAAGACCGTTTTCAGGTGAAAACGGTCTTTATCTCCTGAAAATGAAGTTATCACCATTTAGTAAATGGAGCCCGATATATTCAAAGTATAATACACACAGACTATATATTCCCAGAGGTCATAGATACAAATGTCATACTAAATGTCCATCTTAAATGTCCAAGATGACAGGGATAAAAAAGTAATATGTCTGGGGACCCCACCCATATTTTTACAATCTACTCAAGATGATTACCTTTCCCAGACTACTATATCCTTTACTGCTGACCCCTAAGGATTCTGCCTAAATGTATTCATTATTTCATATCTGGGGGGAGAGCTAGAATTGTTCTATTTAAACTTCAACAATAAAAATCGAATGGGGGTTCAAATATTTATAATGTCACCCTTTACAACCAAGCAGCACAGCTATCACACCTTAGTGGTTACAAAACACCTCAATATACACTAATACTAAGGTAGAACAGAATTTTATGCCAGAAATCAGTTTGTCTGCAATTTTGCACTTACACAATGCTGAGGTACCTGACTATATTCTACACAACCCACTACATATGACGACACGTAAACTATAGTTCCTTATTAGCCATCATTTTAAACTGAATCCCCATGTATCTTTTGCACCTCCCTTTCCTTGGAAACCCAAGATTCCAAGACTGCATGGCCGCTCATCCCTTCATTGTCTGAGGACCTCTGCTGCGGCCAGAAAAAATGATCTTCAGGTTTGGATCCAACCACGTCCACTCCCATTATCATTATATAGAGAGAAGTTTATTGTGTGTTTAGTACGGATTGGCTGGAAAGGTACCCTACAAAAGGAGACAGGGGTGGAAAGGTTCTTTGATACCTGGGAGAGTTTCATTAATATCCTTTCGGATGGTATCAGAGCTCAGATTCTGAAGTGTTAGGAGCACTATATGGTAACACTATTTGGTGCAAGTTTGTAGATTCACCTTGAACCTAGTCTTATTTTTATTTCCTTGGAGAGGTAACCTATTGGTATATTTGTTTCTTACATGTTGGCCTATTACTAGGATTTGCTTATATTGGACCAGATTCACAGCGCATTTATATACATGTGCCCAGATTTCTATGCTGAGATACCACGCATGCATAGTAACTATTTTACGCTACCTATGTAGTGTTTCGTTATGTAGTTTCCGCACATGTGGTCTTTAAAGAATTCTTGAAATTGTTCCCGGGGCACTTGCACAGATACTGTGGCCTGCAAATGCAGATCGCTATGGATCTGTGCTCAGGCATCTGATCATGTATAATTCAGATCTTAGGATCTGGCCCAGGTCATATAGAGATACTTTGGCCATATAGCTGACAGCTCTGTCCTGATTAATAAAGAAGTTGGACCATGTGTACTATACACTGCTGTTCTGCATTGCCTGTGATTGCCACTGGTGTACTCAGCAATTGGACAAAGTGGTGACCTAAGTGGAGGGAGATAAGGGATTGTGTAGTGCTATGATAATGCAAGTTACCTAAAAGTGTTATTAAATCCAATGGTTGGGTCCTGGCCCTTGAAAATATTAAATATAAATGAGATATCAGATTAACTGGAATTGTCACCAACTTCTAATCAAGTATTCTGCCTCTTATATGCTTAGTAATAAATTAGTAGAAACACTTCTCTTGTTATTTACACATAATTAATCCATCTATCATTTGCAGCTGCACAATATACCTGTAGGGCATTTTTTCCACAGCAGTTAAAATGAGTAAATAAACATAATACAGTTTGGCTTTAACAAAAATCAATTAGTAATCGGAGGTGTAAGGCTGATGCAGCAAGTAACTGCCTGCTTCTTACTAGCTCACTGTTCTCTTGACATGAAAGTAATAACCTAATCGGAGCACTGAAAATGACCACTGGGGGACTGTATAGAAATTGGCTATTGATCTGTAGAACACAAGGGCATATCAAGGAAAGGAGTGATTGCTTAGAAAGATAATTGGGTGCGCTCTTCCAGCCAGCACACAGTACACAGTACATACATTTGCAATTGCTTTTGTGGAAAAAGTATAGGTGTATCTAAACAAGTGCATAAATTTCATGAGTACAAGTATTGTGGGGAGTTGAGAGGACCAACTTTCCTTCAAAGTAGTACATGGGGGTACCCACAAATTCCCTGCAACAGAGCCGACACAGCTCAATTAATGGTTATACATCTAGAAGGGTGAACAAAGAACTTGTGTCTACAACATCTGTAGAAAAAGATATTTACTAACATAAAAGCTAAAGACACCACAAGCTTCTCTGAGACCACATACTATGTGATGGGCCCAGAGCATTATATCAGACAGCGGGGACATGGCATAGCACACAACCACACAATACTCAGATGTGGCCTTGACTAATGTGTTTAGAAACTAGATATTTTAGAGGTAACAGTCAAATTAAGGATTTCTCTTTGTAGATAATGGGCATATTCTGAGTCCCTTACATGAACACAAAATAATAAAGAATAAATATAAACTCTGATGCATGCAGGAGGACAGGGGCTTCTAATTCTCAAGGCCAGATTTACTAAGCTGCTGGAAAGGAAAAGTGGAGATGCTGCCCATAGCAACCAGCTATCAGATTCTAGCTCTCCCCATCCTATTACATACAGAAAATGTCAGTTAGAATATGATTGCTATGGACATTGGACCGTATGCAGAGATACGTTTTCCCAGCCAGTTCCATGCATATTTTTAGGTATGTTTCAACTGTGCATGCGTAGTAACTTTATTTACGCAATTGACGTTAATGATACATGCGGAAAATCTTACGGACAGACCTGTGAATCGCACGTGGATACATATGTCTGGATATGCAACGGAAAAATACACACGGGAGAATTTAAATAAAAATGGGCGGGGGGACATTTAAATGAAGGAAAGTGGGCGCGATAATCAAGATACGCACGGACGGAGGACATATACACACACGGAAAGTTACAGCTGGTCTATGGAGGCAGAAGTCTCCGTGGGCACGAATTAGCAAGGGGAGTGACTGGGGTTTTGGTGGGTGTTCCTTGCCCCGTCCGTGCGTATATTTGCAAGCTGATCGAGACACAGATCTCTGAATACGGCCCAATGTCTCTACTTTTTTCTACATCTTTAAGGCCCTCAGTCTTGTATGTATGACACTATAACAAGATAAGCTTGTGATACTTTGCAGACTGTTATTCTTGTCCACATTAGCTCCTCCACTCTCTCCTTCCGGATTTGCCTGATAAACACATTTACTGATATGGGGAAGATGACTGTGTTATGGCTAGATGTACAAGTATCTCTGCATTAAGTCTTTTGCAATTGCAATATGTCACGCTGATTTATTTTTAGGATGTAACAAGATAAAAACATGTATTGACTTATGATATGAGATTGCTACACCCAGGGACACCATTGTACCTCTCCCACTACCGCACTATTTCATCGTTTTGAGTATCAAGTGACAGCTTATTGTATTGAAGGTCTCAATCCATCCAGTTTTCATTTGCAGGAAAATGGATGCATTGTAATATACTATTGTAAGCTGCAGCAATGCTGACATGAGGATGAGTAGATAGTAGTTACAATGATGTTTTAATTTTTTTAATGGCCCAAATGAGCACATTTGACAGATAGGATTGAGAGTACTTTGTTTTAATGTTCTCTAAATTAGAAGACAAGCATTGACTTATATGTTTTAAAATAATCTATATGAGCAGATAGTCAGACAATCACCATTCTTATGCAACCTTGTTAAAACAGAGGTTTGTTCAATAATTACTGTATTATTTACATTCTTAAACTTCAGCTTCTTGACCAGATTCATTACCTTGTCCATGTCAGATAATTACTGACTCCAATACAATAAGTAATGGGCAGCTTAGGTGCTTTGGTATATTGGACTGTCATAATGACCAATTCATGCTACAATCTCCAGTGACTGCTCTGATGTGAAATAACAAATATATAGTCCCAAGGGACTGGTGCATTCGTTAGTCTCTTCTAACTTCATGTAGTTTGTTGGTGATGAATGACATTAAACATGTCTTACACTAGTTTTTATTAGGCCCATTTATAAAGGGATTTCCTTTCAGCAACACTATTTTAATTCTGTAATCCAATTCAATTTATTGTGTGTATATAAGCTTTAGTGGTGTTATGTTCAGCTATCTCAGTGCGCACAATAAAACAATGTGTTGGGCTTTAATAATAGTAGGCTCTGGCAGCCATCACACAGGATAAGCCGATCTATCAAGTACACAGTAAGTGATATCTTTTGGATTGTGACTCAGTGTTGTAGAAATGATGTACAGTAACAATGTTATTCTTTATTCTGTAAAGTATTATACTATATGACCTTGTTTTATTTCCAACGTTACATAGATTTTTGCAGAAATATAGCTGTGTGCAAACCCAGTTTTATTATCTGTGCTATATTGTATGCCAGTTTTGTATAGTAGATGTAGTATAGAAGTTTATAGTATTCAGCCTGCAAACACATAATTACATAAAACAACCCTCTTCATATTAAACGGATAGAGATAGTATAGCAGAGAGTAAGAAAGGCTTAGTAAGGAGGTCAGTCTCTGCAGCCCAGTACTGAACAAGAACAGATAAGCAACAGTCCCTAATAGACCTTGGTCCAATATTACCATATAGACTGTAGTCTCATTAGGTTTCCATAACTGTAGTGTGAGAAAATACACATCCTTAGCTTAGCATTTTTTTGCACTGCTCTGTGCTCCGAACAAATGCCTATGTAATCACAGCAATCCAGACCCAAATACAAGTCTTTTCTGCAGTTACTTGCTTTCAGGGGTTTTGTGTGAGGGAAAGGATGGAGGGATGTAGTTGATGTACAATAAGGACATTCTCATGCAATTGCACCTTATTCAGACCTAAATGCTGACACATATATGCATAGTTTATGGCAAAACATTTGCACGAACCATAGGACATGCCTGTCCAGGCAGCTGCTGACAGATGACACTCCACATCTTGTTATGGAAAAGCAGTTCTCAACCTTTTTTGGTGAGTACAAATTGCCTGCTATGGAAACAGGTCAAGTACCACTGTAGACACATATCCATGACCCATAAATATATTTTCAGGGTTTTTGTTGTTGTTTATATATTTTTGCAGTGATTTTAAGGCTCATTTTTTACATATGCCATTTATCCCCAAGATATTGTATTAGTTATGTCCTCGGCCATTTGGTATTCTACTTACTAACAATGTTGCCCAGTTTCCTTGAGTACCACCTGACAGTGGTCCAAGTACCACAAGTGGTGATAGTGCCACCGCTTGAGAACCTCTGTTTTGGACTATTGCATAAGCATTAAACCTTTCAATCCAAATACAAAAGGTATGACGATGCTTATGCATTACAACTTTAAAAGGCCGTATGTATGCAATCTACGTAACGAAACGCTAAAATATTTACTACGCGTGCGCATTAGCGCAGCACTTAGAAATCGGCATGGAATGGCAAAAAAACAACATAGTTGTGAATCCAGTCCATTGAGAGGTGATGTTTTCTAACCTAAATCTAACTATCAGTGTAAGAGTAAAGCTGGTCACTATCTGTGTGCAGTTAGCAAAAGCAAAGATATATCCCTGCAAGCATAGAATTAAATTAACTTGACTCCCCCTGAAATCAACATGGTTTTCCCCAGGAGTAACTTTCCTCTCTTATTCTCTGAATCAGGTCCACTGTATTAAAATACTGCAACCTGACTTAATGCTTGACAGACTGTGTGACTTATTTATGTTAGTATCACAGAAATAAAAATTTAAAAAAAGTTTAATGCTTGAACATAGCCAGTGTTTGGATATCTCTGTTACTTACAAAAGGGTAGGACAGTCACATCATTTCTGTGCCACAATGTGCTGCTTTAAAAGATAGAATCTGTCAATAGGTTTTCATTGCGTTTTATTAGAAGCCTGCTCTCCTATCTTAGCAATTAAAAGTGAAGTACTAATTCTCCATGGAACACAATTGGAAAATCCATTATAAACAAGTATTTATGCATGCTATATGCATTAGTAGATACTAAGGGATGACTCCAGAGTTGAGAATAAAGGCAAAAGAGAAGCATATCTGCACATTGATCAACCCATATTGATCAGCAGCAGGAAGCAAATTTAAAATGTGCAAACTGAATGAGTTGAGAGGTGCTGTGTTTTCATCTCTCAAGGGAAAGTTTATAAAACTGTCCAGTACTTGTGTGCAGTAAATAAAATCAGCCAGTAATTCATTTGCAGCCATCACATTGCAACATGGTTTGTCCAAGTGCAGACTTGCACCTCGTTATATCATTACTACTAAGTCTGGGTCAACCACAATGACTAAATAAATACAGTATAAAGGTATCAAGTATGGAGGCATGTAGTCAGAGGCGGAACTAGCGAGTTGTGGGCCCAGGTGCAAAAAATATGCTTTGGCTCTGATGATATCTATGGTAACCTGGTGTGGAGCTCCGGTGGTGTGGTGATGGCGGCTATGGGCCCTTGTATCAGCATGGGCCACGGTGCCGCTACACCTGTTGCACCAATAGTAGTTCCGCCTCTGCATGTAGTATGGGAAAGTGCACCTGATCCAGAGCCTAATCCAGACAGATATAAGCACTGTTTATGTCAAAACTTGTGCACGAGACACAGGTCATTGCTAAGTCTAGGGAGCTGACATTACACAATGTATTTCAGACCATTGCATTAGAATTACTTAATTCAAGTGCAATACTAAGTAACAAGTTCACATCACTCACAATAATTACTGACCCCTTCTGGTCTGGTGCAGACTGGAGGCTTCTATACTGTCTCCTTTCTTCTAGACCATCTTACATAAGCTGGATTTAGGGTAAAGGATCTCCTCTCCTGTTTGGTCCTTTGTGACTGTAGACCTCAAAGCGGTGAACACATATGTTTGATTAAAGTGGACTGTGCTATTGGAGGATTTAGCATCCTCTGTGGATAAAAAAGATAAGCGGTTATTTCAGCAGAGATAAAATTCTAACTGTGCTGTATAAAACCTTGACATGTATCTTCACTTCCAGCAGTGATTTCATCCTAATACATAGGCATGTCTATAATGGGTGCAGGGTGTACAGTACACATGGCCCCTCAGAACAGCATCTATTTCTTCCCTCTAAGATCTTCCGGAGGGAAGAAATAGATGCCAAATTAGTCCACCTTCCCCTGCGTTGGGAACTGTCCCGATTCGCGGGCTGAAAAAGGGGCAGGGCTTAACGACGCTGTAAGCCCCGCTCCTTTTCGGCCTATGAATTGGGACAGTCCTGTCTCAGGTAAGGGAAGGGGGGGCCCATGTGCAAATCCTGCACAAGTGCCCCCTCACTTCTTAAAATGCCCCTGTCCTAATACCATCTCATTATTGTGAGAGATGTAAACTTATTCCTTTCCAGTGTTTGGTCTGTAGCAATCTGCCCCTGTAAGCCTTTCCACTTTCAATCTATGACTTTTATTTTTGATTTGTGCTATTGATTTGAGTTATTGAGTTATTAATTTATTGATATTTTTATAGCCCTGATTCACACTTAACAATGTTCCTTAATGATATGCAGGCCATGTGCGTATTTTATTTATTTTTTGTGATTTACGCTAGCCAGATGTTACGGATGTCACTACGTATGAAGATAAACTGCATGCATAATGGGTATCTTTGCGTTACAAGGGGCGTGCCAATCGTCCATAAGAAGTAACTTAAGTAGAGTGGGCGTGGGCGGCACTTAAACAGGGCTGAATGGGCTGGGTTAGGCAACTCCGTTCTTACTTATGCAAACTCTGCACAAAGATACGCATGGAGAGTTAAGATAGCCCTATGATGGCGGAAGTCTGCAAAGATTCGAGGGGAGACATTTGCTACTTAGGTGCGTAGTTTAGCGAATCTGTGCGTTCTTATTTTATTCTTAAGTGTGAATCAGGCCTTAGATGTGTAAAAAATAATCTATTGTTTCAGCAATCGTCCAATCTATGTTAAATATTTTTTCATTGTCACTTTAAGGCAAACAAACTCTACTTTATTAGTGTGTTTTCGTGTTTGAGCTGAAAGGGCAGTCTTCGGACAGAGAAACTTGCCACAGTTGCATTGACAACCTTAACGACAGGAAGAGTACATGCGCCAGAGGTGTAGTTCTCTGCTTCCATGATCTGTATTTAAACAGATCACTTTGTGGAAATGAAGTGACAACATCAATGTTCAACAGTTTCCAGTGAGACAACATCATTCCTGCAACTGCTGTGTCTACAAAGAGTTCAATGGTGACAGGTATTGTTTTCTTCCTCCTAAACCTAACCATGTCCTTCCCGCAACCTGACCTTAACCATCCCCTAGCCCTAATGTTAACCCTCCCCTAACCCTAACGTTAACCCTCCCCTAATACTAAACCTACCCATCCTTGTCTTGCAGCCTGACCTTAAACGTCCCCTCTCCACAACCTTACTCCAACAATCCCTGTCCCACTGCCTAACTTTAACAGCATTAGGCACGATATTGTACCCATTCCTATCTATGAATTTTCTTTATTACAAAGCCGTATAGCTGTAATTGGTAAATTAAATTTGGTAAATACCCCTATTGTGTTTAAGCTGCTGAAGTCCAATATGGGAGCATTTTTCCTTTCAAATTATTCAGCAGAATAAGGAATTAATATAATTGGTATCTTTGCAACACCAGAAGGTATAGCAATCCTGGAAACCATTGGTGTCATGTTTCCTTGCCCAGATAGGATAAAGAGAGGTGACCCCACTCTTACATCAATTCCTCCATCTTCCTCCCTATTTGTTCCATACAGGCAGAAAGGGAGCTTTGTAAGTTGTACACAAAAGTATGTAAAATGATCTCTGGCCTATTTTATTGGGTGTGATTTTCCCTAGACTGGTATATGGATATAGAGACCATAGACTTATCAATATTAGCCCGGAAGCCTGGGAATGATTCAAAATAAACTTGGTAATTTATGTCTTTAGATTTGATAAAAATGTAGTTAGAGTAGGTGTTTTTGATTGCCACCATAGAAGATCACTTACCAAGTGGACGAGGCATACACACCAGTAAGTATCCTGCTTTATTATCCTATCTGTAATATTTTTGTCTGAGAAAGTCAGAGCTATGTAAGACCATGGTTCTTAGAAATTAGTCTTGCAGCTTATGCACTTAAGTATATATTTAAAAGGATTCATCAGTGGGTGTATCAGTGACAAAGCTCTAGCCATAGCTCATCTCATTTCTTCTCCATTGTTCTCCCAACATTGGTAAGCTTATGAAGTGACCTATCATCACCATTATTGATGCTCCCCAAAACAACCCTTCAGATCCTTCAGGTCTAAATTATCATTTAAGTAGTCAACTACTGTATTTTATGTAAAACTAGAAGTCCTTTGAGAGGTTAAAGTGGTCTGGGAACTGCCAAAGACAGCTAAACTACTAACACTGAGAAATCCTGAAATATTCATATCTGGGAACCTTCTTCAATTAACTTGTGAGTTTAGCTGCAAGCTGCACATATGTTTTCATTAGCTCTATCATCAAAAATGTTGCTATGACTGGTCGAGGTCTTATTATTCTCCTCTCCCCTCTAATGTCCCAACTAGTTAAGAGTTTTTCAGAAAATTAAAAGATAGGGGGAGAGTCCATACAAACGTTCTTAATTTGAAGATCCTCATATAACACTTTCTGTATTGTGGTAAGTGAAGAAAAAACAATCCTCTACTTACAATCAATTCTTCTCGTTGTGAAAATATCTAAATGTCCGTTTCTCTTCGTGCAGGTTTAATCAGGGATCCTCTCCTCCTTGGTGATATAGGTGCCCAAGAAAAAAAGAGAGAGACTCTCGTGTGACAACGTCTTAATAAGTAAGATCTACTTCACGTATAGAATCCAACTCACACTTTGGGTGTCTTGTAATCTCAGTTTCAAGTGTTAATTACTTTTCCTCCCAGGGCTCCGTCTCCTTCACCCTGAAAGGAATGGGACAGGGATCTCGTGTAGTAACGTTTAGGGTAAGTGACTATTGTAACAGAATAAATGTCTCACTCACACTTTCCGTGTCTTGAGTGTTGTGCTTTTAATGGTATCTTTAATTCTTTTCCAGGGCTTGGTCTCCCGTTCCCCCACTCTCCCGTACCCCTTGCTCATCAGGACTCGTCTCCCTCAAACCAACGGACAGAGATCTCGTGTGATAACGTCACAGTAGGTAAGTGAGATTCATGCATGCTCAGGTGGAATGTTCTATCTAAATCAAACCTGGTAGTGATCTTAAACACTTGTGATGTATGGTCTAACATATGTGTGCCCAAATTTATATGTGCTTAAAGTGAAAATCCATTGCTTGGTGAAGTTAAATTGGGATATACCCAAATATATTTCTAAGATGCAGAACTTAGTGGTGCAAAACTAAAATAACTTAAGTGAACAAATATTCAATGAGTGGGACCTATACTATTAAAGTGACAAGACTGGTGTAATAGGCTTATTTGAGAAACCAATTTGTTAATATGTTTGAAATGAAATGGTTTCTCAAATAAGCCTATTACACCAGTCTTGTCACTTTAATAGTATAGGTCCCACTCATTGAATATTTGTTCACTTAAGTTATTTTAGTTTTGCACCACTAAGTTCTGCATCTTAGAAATATATTTGGGTATATCCCAATTTAACTTCACCAAGCAATGGATTTTCACTTTAAGCACATATAAATTTGGGCACACATGTTAGACCATACATCACAAGTGTTTAAGATCACTACCAGGTTTGATTTAGATAGAACATTCCACCTGAGCATGCATGAATCTCCACAATTATCTCTATAATTAATACCTATGAAGGGACATTCTCTATAGGGTATTTTGTTTGAGGGGGACCAGTACGAAAGCTTACTCACTAGCAGCAACATTAGGACCCAGAAGGATTAGATTTCCCATCAGAAAGGAAATATTTTATTTGGAACAAAAACACCTTATTAAGGACGGATTTTGGGATTAGGGCAGGAAAGCTCTTATATCTGTAGGGACATTATATGCATTTGGACACACTACCAAGAAAATTTGAAAGAGTAAAATAGCAAGAAAAAAATGAAGAGAATAAATGGGATGAAAACTATTATTGTTTAGAATACTTTAAGATAAACAGACAAGTGAGGAAGATGTTACATTTTAGATTGCAGAATGTATATTTTTATTTTATTATTTAATGGAAAAAAAGAAAGAAGTATGCAAATTAAGATGTATTTAAAGACCGGGAGAGCCTCCACATGACCAAAACCTTGAGAAAGGGCGTATAGACGCCTGAAACACATTGGTTGATCAGGTCCACCGAGAGCGATCCCCACACTAGGTCAGTTTTGTTTACACTTCTTCTCCCTCTCCCGGTTAGAGGTTCAGGGGCCCCTACTTTGTATAGAACCCGTCGGTTGTTGAGTAGTATCTAATATTCTTTGAAGAAAGTGTAAGCAGGGGGGACTGATAGGCAAGTGGGGACGCCCCCTCCCAGAATAGGAGGACAGAAGTCCACTGTGGGAAGATTTTTAAGGGAAGATTTTTTTTTACATGTACTTTTAAGTTATATATTTTTACTTCTTTGGAAACTGTTGAAATAAAAACTGAGAATTCTTGCAACATTGGAGTCATCATTGTGGATGTAAGAAACACACAGAGGAAAAGTTGTGTTTAACTTTATTTTTTGTGGATTGAGATCTTTTCATGGGAGAAGTTTATGCTTAACCAGTCACAAGGAGGACTTTGAGAAGCCGTGCAGCTGGGAGAAGGAATAGGCATACAGTCCTTTAAATTATAACCTTCCCTCTGCCGAAAGAACTGTGTCTTATTTTATTTGAGAAGGATTATAGATTGCCTCAGACCCTCTTCCTGGTCGGAGGGTTTTTTCCCCTGTCCCGATCCTAGTGTCAGCCGATCGGAGGACCGTGAGGTGCGTCTGGAGAGTGAGAGGTCGAACCCTGAAAGAAAACCAAAGAAGCATAATTTGAAGCTTACATCCAAGACACTGAGGGCCAGATTTACTAAGCTGCGGGTTTGGACAAGTGAAGATGTTGCCCATAGCAACCAATCAGATTCTAGCTCTTACTTCCCTATTACATACTAGAGAATGTCAGCTAGAATATGATTGGTTGCTATAGGCAACAGCTCCACTTTTCCAAACCCGCAGCTTAGTAAACCTGGCCCTGAGAGTGTAAGTAGATTATTTACGGGGTCTGAGAACTTACCTGTATTAACGGTAGTACACGAGACCTCTTTCCATTTTCCCGAGGGAGACGGACCCCGACAAGGGGAGGGGAGGAGATAGGAGATAAACTTACCTACTGCGACGTTATCACACAAGATCTCTGTCCATTGGTTTGAGGGAGACGATTCCCGACGAGCGAGGGGTATCGAGACCGAGCCCTGGAAAAGAATTAAAGATACCATTAAAAGCACAACACTTAAGACACAGAAAGTGTGAGTGAGACATTTATTCTGTTACAATAGTCACTTACCCTAAACGTTACTACACGAGATCCCTGTCCCATTCCTTTCAGGGTGAAGGAGACGGAGCCCTGGAAGGAAAAGTAATTAACACTTGAAACTGAGATTACAAGACACCCAAAGTGTGAGTAGGATTCTAGACGTGAAGAGAGTCTTTTTTTTTTTTCTTGGGCACCGATATCGCAGAGGAGGAGAGGATCCCTGATTAAACCTGCACAAAGAGAAACTGACATTTAGATATTTTCATAACGAGAAGAATTGATTGTAAGTAGAGGATAGTTTTTTCTTCACTTACCACAATACAGAAAGTGTTATGAGGATCGTCTGTTGATTGGGACTGTAAATCCACTGTAAGAAGAAAGAAAACCCACATCACTTGGAGAGATAGAATGGAGAACAGAGACAAAAAGAAAAAGTGTGGCAAATTAAGAACGTTTGTATGGACTCTCCCCCTATCTTTTAATTTTCTGAGTTGTATATGTTGTTGCTGTTTCTAGTGATAATATTCAGGGTCATAGGTTTAGACCCCTAGGGGTTAGAAAGTCTGACTAGGAAGGATACGCGACCCCTTAGAACTTTTTTCTAGTTTAGAGTTTTTTCATATCTGCTGCAATACCAATCCAGTTTGTCATATTTTAGTTAAATATGTAATTTTTTCCCTTAGACCTGTTCCAGGATACCTGTAAAAGAGATTGATTTGGTGGTATATTTTAGCTGATATGACTGATAAGTATATTTTTTAACTGGTATTTCTATCCACTCCTCACTTTCTCTCCTCCAGGTTCCCAAGTATGTGTAATGCAGGTTCCCAGGTGCTTAGCCCAATGTTAGAAATTTAGTGGTTTTAGCTAGAACAATATTATCATCCTCACTGAAGGCATTACAGAAGGCATATTTTGTTAAAGTTTAGTTGTGGTCTCCCCACAGTTTAGTTGGGCTGTGTGCTCTCTCTTTGTATTGGGGTAAGAGGAACTTGTAAGTGTCCTTTGGCTGGAAGCTTTCAGGCTGTGATGGGGTCAGTTAGAAGGGTTAATCACTGCTTCCCAAGGTGTCTGCTGTGAGATTCCTGTACTGTAGGAAACGGCGGGAAGGGCTGCACTGCTGGTTTTATTTTTTTTTCTGGTCCCTAATGATCTGTTTATCCATTGACAGAGCTTGAGCTTCTTTGTGTCTTTGTCTGCTTTAACAACACTGTTTGTTTGAAGGCTCCACTCATCTAGATAGACCAATGTTACTTTATAATCACTAGTAGCAGTTAGCAGGACTGGAATTGCTGTGCTTCGCAGATCTCTTTGTCAGCATTTGCCCCTGTGCAAAATGGTAAATGGCCTCCTAGCCAGTTAAAGTGAGCCTTTTGTTATGGTACCCTGGAATGTTATAGTACCCCAGGTTTACCCCAACAGGGAACTGGGGTTACCAAAGAGAGAGAAAAGTAAAGAGCGGGTAACTCACCGGTTTGTAGAGCCAGATGTCTGTCTGAGTTTTCGCTAGAGCCCCTGATGGTGGGGATAGACTGGAGCAGGTGGGACTCGTCAGGATACGCACCTTTAGAGAAAACCTGGGAGAGGAATAAGAAGAACTTAGTGAGAAAACCAGATTAGACAGAAGGAATATAGTAGGGGGTCAGAAGGAACTACACCGGGACAAACAATACAAAAAACACAGAACGGACTCTGAGGACAAGATGGGGTTAACGGGACTGACTAGACGTACAAGACAGACTAGGACAGTCACTCACACACTCAAACAGCAGGAACCCCCTNCAGGCAGGATAGGTAAATACAAATGGGACTGAACAGCAAGGTGGGAGATGGAGGGAATGGAGACACAAAGGTATGAGGCAAGGTACTGGGCAAGGACAGAACTGGGGCACTCAAGAAAGTAAAGTAAAATGTAGCACAAGGCAAGAGAAGGAAAGAAACTGGCACAGAGACACTAGGAACTAGAAGCTATGACCAGCACATGCTACTTGCACTGGAGGCTATTTAA
>WWET01002318.1:16177-34736 GCA_011038615.1 Limnodynastes dumerilii
GTAAGTGGTCTATTTAAAAATGGCGATTTTTTTAAGTAAAATCAAATTGCAGCTTCTCTGCTCGATTTTGCCGCGATTTTTTTCATTTAAATCGCGGGATTCACAAAGAATCGATTTTGCCGTGATTTAAATGAACTCACGCGAGTTGCAGCGATTTTAAAAGGGCTAAATCGCTGTGATGTTCAATAATAAACCACCGCAATTAGCCCTTTCAAAAATCGCGGCAAATCGCGGCACATAGAAAGTTTTTAGGCTGCTTCAAATGAAGTTGAGGTCGCTAGGGGGCAGTATTTTTATAGTGGAGATGACGTCAGAAACAGTAGAGGACCAAACATGTCTGTTTAATGTTTACTGTTTTTATTTTTTTACACACTACACAGACACACGCATGGTTAGAATCGTTAGCCATGCTGCCGCTTCAATCCTGAGCCTTGTAGTTCTTTCAGTACAGCATGGTTAAGGATTTTAGCCATGCTGCAAATATTTTTTGTACACACAAAAACACGTCAACTCTGTTGACATGTGTTTTTGCTGGTCCGGACGGCACCTCAGCCGGAACTCGCAGCTCTCTGGCTGTGATTTTTTTTTTTGTGATTTTAAATCACACTAAAGGTGATTTCTTCAAATCGCCTTTAGTGAATGCCGCGATTTTTTTTTCTATTTTTTCAATGGCAAACATCTGTGTCCCGCGATGTTTGCCATTGCGATTTTTTCACATGCAAATCACGCGATTTGAGCCTTTGTGAATACCGGGATTTCACTTCAGAGGCTCAAATCACGCGATTTGAGACGATTTCTAAGAAATCGTCCTTTGTAAATGAGGCACTAAGAGCGGCAGCAGAGATCAGGTTCTGGTCCACCATCTTTGGATGCTGTTAATCGGTGTAAAGTAGTGTAAAAAAACAGCCTTGTTATAATTTTTTGTTATTTAATCTGTGGGTTCGGGTTGCCAGGTCTGGTGCCCATTAGTGCCTTCTCACCTCGGCTCACTCATGGGCATCTAAACGCAGCAACAACATTGTAGATCACTGCAATACATGAGCTTTGTTTTAAGGGGTCTTTTTATAGATAATTCTTTCTGATTTAGGGTATAGCAATCAGAGCCATAACGAGAAGTTTTAGTGCTAGGGGCAAAAGGGGAAAATAGTGCCCCCTGACCCTGAATTCCAAGCCAATTTAACCATAAAAATTTACTTACTGTTGCCCCCCCTTAAGTTTTGCATCCTATCACACACCCCTAGTTATGGCCCTGATTGCAATACATACAACAAGTAAATGTTGCTTTTTGGAAAAAGCATGTTGTACTGCATTGGGGAGAGTGTATATAGCACAAAGGTCTGAGATGTCCTAGACAAGCCCTAATAGTCTCATAAGATATATGTTTAGTTGTTTACATAAAAAGCTCTTTTCTCTCCAGTGTACACAGATAAACCCATAACCTAAGACTGGCCTTTATACATTTCACTTATTATATGTCAAGTGCCATCAGTTCTATTATTTCACTTGAGTAAAAAAAAAAGTTATGGCAAATGTCACATGAGCGGGTCTTTTCCCCTGGATGCCTCTGAGCCTTTGACCTACGTTGTGCTTGGCCATTTTAATCCAAAGAATGTTTTTTTTTGTTAATAAAGGGCATATCCATCTCATGACATTTACTAAAGGAGCTAATTGTGAGACATACCATTCTGCCGCATCTATGTGTGAGTTACTATAGCGATAAATGCTTATGTGCTTTATAACTTTTCAGTATGATAAAAACAACTATTACAGTAACGATTATTTTCTATTAGAAGCAATACAGTTTGCTAAATGATTTCTGCACAGAAATTTCTTTACACTTAATTCTTTTATTTTTACAGTCATTTTCAACTACTTTATAAGATAATGTCTTTGTGTGCATAATTTCGAAAATAAACAGCATAAAATGTGCTAAAAATTCAATTTTCCATAAGGTGAACCGAGGGTTAATAACCTGAGGGAAAATTAAACTGCGTGGCTGGGAATGGAGGGTTTGAATATCACTGGAAAGAGAGTTTAAGACCAGCACTGTTTATGGGAATTTAGAAACTATGGGACATGTGCTGTGCGTAAATACGATCAGCGTAAATACAATGCACTCCCCTTGGTCAACTGTAATTTCACCTCCTTACGCTTGCCGAACCCTGCCTTAACTTTTCCTATCATAAGTACGTCCGGTCGTAATTACGCGATGATGGTAACAGCCTAAGCACGCCCATACTGTACGATTTAAATGCATCCCCCTGCCTACATTTCCTAATTGCATCATAATTACAGCTATCATAATATAGGCCCTTTCGTGCGTAATTATGCCACTGTTACGGACGACCTATTTTCAACTACGGCCAACACAGAGTTATGACAGGAAGTAGTCACTGTGCACATGTGCAGTGCCTGTTTTTAGACGAGTTTACGCTTACGGCAGATGTATTTACGCCCGCGGACATAGTTCTGGATCAGGCCCTATCTAACAAACACATAAACAGATCAATCAGCAGGGGGGTGGAGGGAGAGGTTCTCTACCCCTACTAAGTGACTGAGAACACACACACTCATGCGCTCCAGATGTTACGTTAGGTTTACTAAGTTCTGTACAATGGATTTTAAAAGCAAAGGGGCTGCACTTAATTCTTACAGTGTGGGATGGGTATCACACTTGCCTTATGGCAGCGTAAGTCACACTTCTTATGAACAAGAGAGGGGAGTGACAGGGGGAGTTCATTCCCCACTCTCGTATGAATTAAACACCCCCAAACATATGGAAAACATGCAGGGGTGTGGATCCGTTCCAGAGTTATCAAATACCTCTGCTTTAGTAAAGGTGTTGCCTAGAGCAACCAATCAGATTCTAGATCGGCTTAAAAGTCAATCTGCGCATGCGCCGGGCAGATGTTGATCATGGATCGGGCGTCCGTAGCAGCGCCGTAGTAACGCTGGAGGGGGGATCCGCCAGCGATACTACGGTCAGGTTAGTGTAGGTGGGCGGGGGGTGGTAGTTTAATGAGGGAGGGGTTTGCAGCCATACGTTCCTATGGTGAGCGTATTTTCCCTTGCTTAGGCCGGCTGAAGTTAGGGTAGCCTACAGCCGGCGTAAGCAATGGAAAATACACTCGCACAGGGGGAGTGCCGGGGAGAGTGCACGCGAATACGCTGTGCTTTACTAAGCACAGTGCATCGGCGTAGATCTGGATTCACCTGCATAGTACAGTAAGTAAGTAGTAATGTGGGTGAGCATACACAGGCTGGGATGTGTGGATCATTAAACACAGGCATAGACACACTGTGATGTGTGGTTCATTAAACACAGGCATAGACACACTGTGATGTGTGGTTCATTAAACACAGGCATAGACACACTGTGATGTGTGGTTCATTAAACACAGGCATAGACACACTGTGATGTGTGGTTCATTAAACACAGGCATAGACAGACTGGGATGTGTGGTTCAGCAAAACACAAGCAGTGGCGTAACTAACATGTGCAATGTAGGTCCTGCGTGCCAAGGGATGTCAGTTAAAGGGGGTACCATTGTTGCCAATAGGACACTCATACAATTCACCTCTCTGCCGGTGCACAGATAGGAGGAAGGGCCGTCCCCTCTGACAGGCCCTGGAGCACTGTTCATTTTCACTGATGAGCAGAGGCGGCGGCCCCTTCCCCTCGCCACTTCCTATGTTTCAGTCACTAGAGAGTCTATATACCCTCTATATATGACTCTCTAGTGACTGAAAAATGTACTGGAACAAGTGCAAAGTCTAAATAGGAGCGGCACTCAGAGGATTTGTAAATATTAATCACAACAGATGTGGGTCCGACGTTTCAGTTTATTCAACTGTCTTCTGGGACGATTATACAGCAAATACAGTGAGAAAAATACATATATAGATTACCCTGTAACAAGTCATCATCTCCTCCACCACCTACCATGCGCACCATCTCTGAGGACCGCCCAGAGGCCGGGCGGAAACACATCACCAGAGACACTCCCATGGTTGCCTAGGTAACAAACTAAACAAATACACATGTGTAGAAATGTTAAAACCAGAAGCGCACAGGACGCTCCTCAGAGATGGCGCACACCGGAGCCTGCACGCTGGGTGGAACGTCGGACCCACATATGTTGTGATTCATATTTACAAATCCTCTGAGTGCCACTCCTATTTGGACTTTGTGTGTATATATATATATATATATACATATATATATATACACATACACACACACACTGTTACGACACTCCGGGTTTACCTGGTAGAGAAATGGAGTGGTCGTGGAGAAGGTGGGTGACTGGAGTGATGCCCCAGGTTTACCTTGTGGAGAACAAAGGCGGCCACAGAAGAGAGAGAGGTAGTGAACGAGTCGGTTGCCGGGGCCCGGAGACTTTACTATCGGGGGGTTTTCACCAGAGCCCCTGATGATGGGGATGGATTTAGCGGCGCCCCAATAGCTTGGACGCGCCCTGTTGAACCAGACTCGAGGAGGAGAAAAGGAAACCCGGAGTGGACACCAGACTGTGGGGATAGGAGCAGTAAGGTAATTGGGAGTAGAGCCAGTCCGGAAGAGACTGGACTGCGACGGACTACAAGCAACATAAAACCCGGCACGACAGACAGAAGATTGTTCACGGGACTCGACAAGACGCATGAGGACTTGCACACACACATTCACGCAGCGGGACCTCCGGAGAGGTAACATAAACAGACACTCAAGGTAAAGGTAGGTACTGCGGGGAAGGTAGGTACAATAAGGGAAGAGAACCAGGGCAGTATACACAAGGTAACTGTGGTAGGAATCAAGGTAGGTAAGTGGGTCAGGCAACGGTCAATTCACTAGGCAGATAGCACTAGGCACACAGTAAGCAGTAAGTCACAGAGCTGAGGGAACAGACTCTATAACCGGCGCCAGATAGAAGATAGGAAGGAACTGATAAAGGTACTGCTCTGCAGTGATTGGATGGCACCTGGAACAGTCAGACGTTCCCCTAGCAACGGGGAACGCATAACAAGGCAGCCGAAAGAAGACGCGCGCCAAGGAGAAGAGACGCGCACGTGGGTTGCTAAGGAAGCTGTAACTAAGAAGACCGCGTGGGACGCTAAGCTGCCAGAGCGGGGAGGAAGCCGGACATACAGCCTGCCGTTACACAGCGGCTGTGACAGTAACTACAGGCATCGGTTCGGTTTGAAAAGTTTGTTGACATTACTGTATTGTCATCTATTAGAAGAGTTATATCCAAGAAATTAACTTTTGAAGAGTGACAAGAGTGAAACGCGCGTTGGCGTTCACACGGGGGCTGTCTGAGCTAATGTCTACAACTTACTATCTAAACTAGTTTAATTAAGCTGTCCTAACGTGCTTTGTATTTGGCACACTCGTATTTAATGCTCTGGGTGCTGTTATAGATAGCATTCAATGAAGATTTACACTTTATCTTCTCCTTGTATATGGCGCTGGCTGTTTGGCACACTTAACACACATATATAATTTTAAGAGATAACGTTGTCTCTCTAACTATTTGAGATATATCTATCTATTTTGTTTATACAGAGCCCTTCCCTGCTCATTTTATAATAGGGGGTTTATTTGCTCTATATAAACTATATGGAACTTATTACAGTGATTAATAGTGTGCCTACTACTATCAGCCTTTGAGTGGTTTATTTTCAGCTACATATCTCTTACTAGTACCTGCTCACAGCGTTAGTATTCAACATACATAATCAGTAACCTAACTATTAATGTTTGATTTAATTACTTAACGTGCAGTTCTACTATTCTATGCTGCACATTTGGGTCTTTACAGCACCTACTCATTTTTATATGAGTATTTCTTTGTAATATATACTATCCTCGGACAGCTTTCAATACTTTAAATGTATGGTAACCTCATTGGCTACCTTGCCAATAACAGTTAGTACTTACCTCAGACATTGCCCCCACTTGATTTTATTTTTTCACACATTGTCTTGTGCTTCACCCTATATATGTAGTTTTATATTTCACTGGCATCCGCTGCCGTAGTGTTTATTATTATCCTTGGTTTAATATTTAGCATAATAAATATTATCTGCATTGGAAATAAGTTTGAACTTTATTTTTAAAATAAAAAGAATAAAATTTATATATTTTATATTTAATTTCCATTGCAACTTTTGAGTGTTAGTGCACCCTCAAATCCTCGTCTTTTCCTTCTCTGATTTTTTGTGGAAAGCCAGACCCTGTCACCGACTCTGAAGGTACTTCTGGACCGATGTTCGACTCTGGTCTTGGTCCTAAAAGCTGTGTCTTGAAGTCTTTGGTTGACTTTCTTCCAGATGGCCTTAAAGTTTTTAATTGTCCC
Source organism: Limnodynastes dumerilii (assembly GCA_011038615.1). Taxonomy (NCBI): domain Eukaryota; kingdom Metazoa; phylum Chordata; class Amphibia; order Anura; family Limnodynastidae; genus Limnodynastes; species Limnodynastes dumerilii. Next base: position 22,534 of record WWET01002318.1, read on the forward strand.
CCTAACTCCCAGACGAGGGGTGGTGGTGACAGGAATGATAGAGTTAGCTCTAGGATGGATTCCCTGGACACAAAAGAAAGGTGATACCGCAGTAGAGGAATGATGAGCATTATTATATGCAAATTCTGCCCAGGGAATATTCTCTGACCAATTGTCTTGGAGTCTGGAAGTGTAAGAACCATGATAACATGTGCAGATTCTTCCAGCCAGTGCCTCCATTCTTCAAATGCCATTTTCATGGCTAACAGTTCTCGGTTTCCCGCATCATAATTCTTCTCTGCTGGTGAGAATTGCTTGGAGAAATAAGCACAGGGAAAATACTTAGCTTCTTGTGGGTCTTTTTGTGACAGAACTGCCCCTGCATCGACTTCTATGACGAAGGGTAGTTCAGGATTAGAATGTCTAAGAATCGGTGCAGACACAAAAGCCTGTTTCAATGCTTCGAAAGCCCTTATAGCAGTTCCCAACCAGTTCATAGGATCTGCCTTTTTCTTGGTCAATGCTGATATAGGAGCCATCAAGGTGAAGAAAGACTTAATGAATCCCCGGGAGTAATTAGAGAACCCCATGAACCACTGGATGACCTTGAGATCCGTAGGTTGCTTCCACTCCAGGATAGCCTTTACCTTATCTAGGTCCATGGCGAACCCCAAAGGGGAAATGACATACCCCAAAAAGGTTATTCTGTCAACCTCAAATTCACACTTTTCCAATTTGGCATACAACCTGAACTCTTGGAGATGAGCAAGGACCAGCTTGACGTGTTTATGGTGTTCTTCAAGGGAGGGAGAGAAGATAAGAATGTCATCCAGATAGACCACAACAAATTTCCTCAAGAAATCTCTGAAGACGTCATTGATGAAATCTTGGAAAACCGCTGGAGCATTGCATAACCCGAAGGGCATTACCAGATATATGTGGGCTGTATGAGTGTTGAATGCAGTCTTCCATTCATCTCCCTACCTGATCCGTACCAGCTTGTATGCCCCGCGGAGATCAATCTTAGTAAATAACGGCTCCCTTGACTTGATTAAACAAATCTGAGATCAAAGGCAGTGGATACGTATTCTTGACTGTGATGTGGTAAGGGCCCGATAATTGATGCATGGTCTGAGGGATCTGTCTTTCTTTCCCACGAAGAAAAACCCCGCACCCACTGGCGACTTGGAAGGGCGAATGAATCCTCCCTCCAGATTTTCTTTGATATACTGGTCCATAGCGACTGACTCCGGTCGAGAGAGAGAAAACAACCTTCCCTTAGGTAGCTTGGCTTCGGGGATGAATTTTTTCTACTGCGATGAGACCTACCCGGACTGGGTAAGAAATGCAATTTTCTTCACAGTGGTCACTCCACCTAGTAATTTCTCCCAGAGACCAGTTAATGCATGGGTTGTGGATACTACCAAGGACCAGTCGCACAGCAGCGCAGTTCACCAGGAATTCAATGACTTCTGAGTGGCACATTCCAATAGACAATTGAACGGGTTCAGTCTTAAGAAGGATAGGACCCTCTGACAGTGGTAATCCATCCAATCCCACTGCAGAGACGGGAACCTCCAGACTTCTGACTTGAATCTTCATAGAACGGACCAGTTCCATATCCATAAAATTCCCCGCAGCACCGCTGTCCACAAACGCGGCTAGTTGTTCTTCATGGTCCCTAAGGGCCAGTCGGGCGGGGACCAGAATCGAATTCTTTGAGGAGACTAGATGTATACCCAACAGGAGCTCCTCATAAACCGGTTGGGTTACTCTTTTCCCAACTAGGTAGGTTGTTTCTTCGGGCACGAATCCGCTCTGTGGGCCTTCCCTCCACAATAGAGACATAGACCAAGATTCCGTCTGCGAGCTTTCTCCTCCTTGGATAGGCGATACGAGCCAATCTGCATCGGTTCTTCCAATGTTTGAAATTCCTGAGGAGAATGAACAACGGAGTAGCTAACAGGAAAGCGGCACACGTGGAGGTTACTAGGAACGCTGTAACCATGCAGGCTGTCGGCAGGGTAATCCCCAGACGCGCTGCGGGAACTACGAGGCAAGCGGGCAGAACGGGGCGGGAGCCGGCGCATACAGCTTGCCATTAGACGGCAGCTGTAACACACACAATACAAATGTAGGTGTGTGCGCTTCTCTTTCCAATCCTATTGCTACCAATTATTTGTACAGTCCACACCAGGAAATGTCCAATTATATGTTCCACACGATGGTCCGGTAACTCACCCGTCCTGCCCCTATCCCGCCCCCCTTTTAAGGTACCTTTTGGCACTTATGAGTGCCATAGGGCTACCTTAACTATCCGTGCCATGTCCGCACGGACATTACTTCTACCCGCCTCCCCCCTGTGCTGCCCGGCTAATCTAAATACCTCCCCCTCCCACTTTTACCCAAACCCTTCCCAAGGCAGCATAATGCTGCCTCTTTTTACCTAAAATACTCCGGGCGGTCTTTAAAGACAACTAGGAGGCAATCTACATACCAATCTGGTACATAGATTGCGTAAAGGACCTACTAAGCATGCGCATTAGGTGTAAATCTGGCCCGATATCCTTATTCAGACCGCGTCTTCCCCTATAAATCAACACAATCCTCTGACACCGCCAATCACACAGAAAATGTAAACTAAGAGAAAAGGGGGCACCTCATACTGTTTACTTTTCTGAAAACATCTCTAGCAATACAGAATTATAAGTACCAGAATTGTACTTGGTCTTCAGCAGGTATGTAACCAACGCGTTTCATCAGAGTAGACTTCGTCAGCCCTTACTGTACAATTTACATAGAAAGGCCAGCCTATCGTACGTATAAGGTACACATGGAGGATTGGCCTGCTCCACATTGTTAGGATCTGACCCATTCATATAGCCACTGTGTATTATATATAAATATGTAGTTATAATATGCATAAATAAAACTACTTAGTCAATGTTAATAAAATCCCTATAATGTGATAAATATATGCTAAACACTGGGCTTTGCTGTTGCTCGGCTGCTGTTTAAAAGGAAAATAGTCACGTAACGCAGAGCAGCAGTGGTTAAGACATGCTGCTGTTTATTTTAATCTAATAACGCATTGATTTATATTGCATTGCATGTCCTTTTGGCCCACAGAGGGATAGATGTTGCTGATATTGATTCTAATTTAGGGTTCTGATTGGATTACTTTTTAAGATGTTTGCACAAGGCATTCATTTTCCTATTCATTTATATTTATTTAATGAAAAGCTCATTATGTGTTACTGGGAGTTGCAGAAATGGATGGCAAATATAAACATTTCTATTAAAAGCCCATATGGGTCAATAAGAATGAAACATGGTATAATGCATGGCTTTGTGATGGCCTTGCTTTCCAGCCCCATAAAGTCTCAATACTTTTCATTCTTCTTAATGGATATAACCAGGTCTATCTGTCAGTTGCTTTGGATTGTAGGAAATTGCTTTGTTATAATCATCACAACGATGGCTCCATGTGATTTTTTTTATATATTTATTCTAATCCTAATTAAACCTGAATAGATTTCTAACAGTGTTAGAAAGATTAGGCTGTGTACACACTGGGAATATTTGAAAGATTAAACTTTGTTACTGTGATTACTTTCGATTCTGCACCTGATCATTTTACTGTCCACACTGAAACGGTCTCCCGCTGGATCGTTCAGTACAGAACAGTAGACTCTGTGGAAAGAAGCAGATATTGGGCATCGTTGATTGAGAAAAATTAGGAGCTCCCAAAAATCTAAACAAAGAAAGATGTCTGCTGAATCTGTAGTTTGATCATGTGATTTGCACGATTATCAGCAGAGAATGCCCCATTATATAAATGTATATGAAAATTGCAATGTGCACCCAGACTAAACTGATAATGTGACAATGAGCCTGATCCAGACCTACACTCGGTTGCGTTTTTACGTTGTTTGTAAGCGTAAAAACAGCCATTTGTACTTACTGCGCATGCGCGGGGCAGATGTTACACAACGAAATTCTGAGCGTATGGGCCTTGAGCGTAACAGCCTCGTAACAACGCTCGAGGGGGCGTGTCTGACATCCGAAATCCGTAAATACGCTCCAAGGGCAGGGTGAGGCATTTAAATTGTACAGTACGGTTATGCTCAGAAAAGTTAGGCTAGGTTTGCTGGGTGTAAGAGGGCAAAAGTAAGTACGAACGATGGGAGTGCCTAGAGGAGTGCATCATAGGTATGCTGGCGTAAATACGCTACGCCCAAGAGCGTTTCATGAGCGTAGGTCTGGATCAGGCCCAATGTCTCCACATACTATGGGCCAGATCTAAAGCTAAGACCGCTAGTGTATTTCTTCTAGCTGGAGTAGTAAAAAGGCTGTTTTGCATGTTCTGCGCATGCGCAAGGCAGATGTTATGACCCGTAACGCTGAACGTACTTACTAGCCTACGCTCACCAGCGTAATTACGGACAAAGGGGCTTCCCAGACATACGACACTCGTAATTACGCTTCGGAGTACAGTATGGGCATGCTTAGGCGTGTAAGTACGTGCAGGCCTTATGGCCGACAGCAGTTACGCTTGGCAAAATTAAGGTAGGGTTTGGAAAGTTTAAAACAGCAAAAATACATACGATGGAGGGGAGTTCCTAGGGGAGTGCAGAGTAATTATGAAAGCGTAAATACGCTACACGTTGAAACGTAAATGGAACGTAGGTCTGGATACGTCCCTATGACTGCAAATATTGTTTTTTTTACATCCGAATATAGATAAAACATAATGATAATAAAAAAAGAACAAAAAACAGAACAGGGAGCTTACAATCAATCAATCAATCAATCCACTCCCTTAGAGTTCCTTAGCACAATGTTCATCAATTATAAAATGATTGTACTATTAGTAGAGTGTATAGTGTAAACACCCTGGTTGCATCACCCATGTCCCTACATGATCTGTTTGATAAAACTAGTGCAGGCAGAGAATGTGGGGAAGAGTAATCTGTGTTCCAGTAGATATGTATAATAGATAAGGCTTAATTCCATATCTATCAGAAATAAATATTTTATCTTTCTCCATCTGTGTGCACTGGATCAGGTTCAGACTCTGTTACACTGCATCTGGGAGCATGGGGTACTGAACAGGTGTCATAACAGTAGACACCCAAATCTTGGCCCTTTGGGGTCTATTAATGAAATTTGAATGACAGCTCAGTCTCTCCTTTCTTGCATACAGTATAGTAAAGCTCAGCTTCTGCAGAGTGTATATGTACAGTGATACTGTGTATATGTACAGTGATGCTGTGTATATGTACAGTGATACTGGGCCGTATTCAGAGAACTGTTTCCTTGAACATACGCAAATATACGCACGGCCGGTGCAGGTCAAACCCCCTCACACCCATGACACTCCCTTCTCTCGGCTGTGCTGTCGGTGACTTCCGCCTCCATAGACCACTTGTAACTTTCCGTGAGAGTTGCATGCGTATGTGTCCTCCGTACATGCGATTCATGTTAATCACGCCCACATACCTTTATTTAAATGCCTTCCCCCGCCCATTTTTATTTAAATTTTCAGGTGCGGATTTTTGCATCGCATATCCGGACGTATTTACCCAAGTGCGATTCACAAGTCCATCCGTGAGGCACTTACACGCATATAGTCAACTTAAACTACGTACAAGAAGTTACCACGCATACGCAGTTGAAATGTGCCTAAAAATACGCACGTAACTCGCCATCAATACGGCCCTCTATTGTTAAAGATGGTGCTTACCTGTCCCGGACATCCCCAGCGACCACCTGCTGGAGCCTTCTGCTGCACCGTCACCACCTTCAAGAGTCTTCTACCCATGTCTAACACAAAGGAAACCTGAAGATTTTAACAGCGCTAAAGGAGGAGCCCTACCATGGATCGAAGGAAGGGAATTTCCAATAAAGAGATACAGAGGCTCCATCATACAAAGCTTCTGCTCAGGTGCAGATTTAGAGGGGGGAATCGGAGTAATCACTATCCCCCTTACCCCATCTCCCTGTTCCTGTATAACCAAGAGCCGGCAATTCAAACATGCATCAGCAATATCATGAGGTGTGACATGCAGGCACTTAGTCATGCAGGGACATCTGCATTGCTAGCTATTTGTTCCTCTCACTGACAGCTTCAGCAATATCAATGTCCCTGCATGTGTGAGCAATCAATGCTGCAATTAATGCTCACTCATGCAGAGACATCGGTATAAAATAATCAAAGTAATGGACCAGATCCAGACCTCCTTAAAAGGGGCAATTAAAAATCACACACACACTGTATTCCCAATACAGATGTGGATCCTCTGGATGCAGAGTTCTGTAATGGGAGCGTTTCCGATGGCGGAGTGGGGGGGTGGCTTGCGGCCAACTTGTATCTAAGTGGAACATGGAAGATATCCAAATAGTACAGTAAGGGCATGCTAAGCAGTCACTGAACAATCCCCACTTCTGAACCGTACCCAGTATACATGAGGATGGTTTGGAAGTCTTTAAGTAGGTCTTCTTCTAGAATTCCTTGTTAACAAGGGAAGCTCTGAGTGCAGCGGAAGAAGAAATTGGTTTTGGTGCAAATTATTTCTTCTTTGAAAAACCAACTGGTTTGTTATATGCAGTGTTCTCCCCAGGGCTTTTTAGCCGGGTGCTCCACCCATCTTTTTTAGCTTACTACCCAGCCAGACCTGACCAAAACATTAATTGTGATCTCCAGCTTTCAGTCCCGGCTGTCCTCCGATGGGCTGTAAAGGCTTTCTGGCACTGATGCTTCTGCTAGGCAATTGCACAGCCCTTCAGAGGACAACCACTGTCAGCTGTTACTCATACAGTACCTGCAGCTTCCTTTACTGTGCCACTGGCATGACCTAAGGTCATGTCACCATCATTCATACACAGAGGAATAAAGCCATTATATGAGAGGTTTTAAAGAGATAGGTTGGGGATTGGATGTTTGATGCACACAAGGCAGGGGGAAATTTGATAACTGGAGACACATGCGGGGAGATTTGATAGCTTCAGACGCACAAGGGGAACATTTTGGAAGGCTGAAGATGCAATAGGGAGATGTTGGATGGTTGGAGACACACAAGGGAAGAGAGATTGGATGACTGAAGACAGGCAAGGGGGAGATTGGACCTGGTGCATTGTGCTCAAGTGTGTGTTTGTGGGTATGTTTCTCTGGCTAAAAGTAAGCACTCACAAGGCTGCGCTTCTTATATATTATGATTACAAATATGTTTTCTGTATTTTATGACACTCACAAGGAGGTCTTTTTTTTACAGCATTGTGGTCACAAGAATGTTCAGTTTATGGTATAGTGGGTCCCAAGTAGTGGCGCACCCAGGGGGGATTTTTGGGCAACCAGATTGAAAATTGAATAAAAATGTAAAAATGTGCAAAAAAAGTAACATTTCAAAAAAGGGACAAGGCTTTGTGGGTGCCGCGAAAGGACGTGGCCTAGCAGCTATGTGGGGTACACTGTCATGGAGGATGATGGTCCTGGCCTGTGCTGCAATAGGAAAGCAGGTGAGGATGGTAAATGCATACCTCCCAACATCTGAGAATTCGAAAGAGGGACAAAATTTTGCGGCCTGTAAGAAGGGATGTGTCTTGTACCACCCAATGGGCGTATCTGGGAAATTGTGTGTGTCTTGCATCTCCAGGCCAGCGGACCCCAGGCTAGTGCCTACCCCTTTTATTTAACCATCCATAGGTTTACCCTTATTATTAGGCCTGCCATCCATATGTAAACCTCTTATTATTTGACCAGGATTCATATGTCCAGCCTCCATATCCGCCTCTTTATTTATCCTACCTCCATAGTTGCCCATTATTATTATGTTTAGCTCCCTGTTTATTTGTCCAGTCTCCATGTCTGCCCCATGTAATATCCAGCCTCCTTTGTCTGCCCCTTGTAATGCCCAGGCTCCACTGTCTGCCCCTTTTAATGCCCAGCCTTCATTGTCTGCCCCTTATAATGCCAAGCGTCCATTGTCTGCACCTTGTAATATCCAGCCTCCATGTCTGCCACTTGTAATGACCAGCCTCCATTATCTGCCCCTTATAATGTCCAGTCTCCATTGTCTGCCCCTTGTAATGACCAGCTTCCTTTGTCTGCCCCTTGTAATGACCAGCCTCCTCTGTCTGCCTCTTGTAATGACCAGCCTCCTCTGTCTACCCCTTGTAATGACCACCCTTCTTTGTCTGCCCCTTGTAATGACCAGTCTCCTTTGTCTTCCCCTTGTAATAACCAACCTCCTTTCCTTTGTCTTCCCCTTGTAATGACCAGCCTCCATATATTCAGTTACTTATATACGTCCTCCCCCCTCCTCCGCAGTGCTCCCTCTCTGTGCAGCTGCCTCTCGCAGTCTGTGGTCACGTGGTGCGGAAGTGGTAATACAGGGCTCCTATGGGAGCCCTGTAGAACCATATCTGTTTGTAGAATGGCAGTGACTGCATAGGTTCAGTCACTGCTATTCAAAGTAACAAGTTTGGTCCTACAGGGCTCCCCTAGGAGTCCCCCGAAAGCGGGACTGTCCCGCTGGAATCGGGACACTTGGGAGGTATGTAAATGTGTCACAACATATTCAACAGTGCTTATGCACTGACATAAGCTCTGGTCCATTTTGTAATGTGCTCTACTAATGCCTTGTATACTGCTATTGCTATTAGATCTGTTCCTGCTACATAAAATTACTATTTTTAAAATATCAAAATCAGGACTTGTTACAGACAAGAGCAACACAATTCCTTAATGCATACCTCGCAACTGTCCCGATTTCAGCGGGACAGTCCCGCTTTCGGTGGACTGTCCCACCCACCCCAGAACATGTCCCGAGATCAGACTGTCAGGACAAATTGTCATTAAGGGGGCAGATGGAGGCTGGCAAGGGGGCAGATGGAGGCTGCCATTAAGGGGGCAGGTGGAGGCTAGCATTAAGGGTGGAGGCTGGCATTAAGGGGACAGTTGGAGGCTGACAAATAGGGGACAAATGGAGGCTGGCATCAAGGAAGCAGGTGGAGGCTGGCATTAAGTGGGAAGGTGGAGGCTAGTATTAAGTGGGCAGATGGAGGCTGGCATTAAGGGGACAGATGGAGGCTGGCATTAAGGGGGCAGATGGAGACTGGCAATAAGGGGGTAGATGGAGGCTGGCAATAAGGGGGCAAATGGAGGCTGGCAATAAGGGGACAGATGGAGGCTGGCACTGGCATTTGGGGGCAGACATGGAGGCTAGCACTGGCAATAGGGGGTAGACATGAGGCTGGCACTGACAATAGGGGACAGATGGAGTCTGGCTCTGGCAATTGGGGACAGACATGGAGGACACTGCAATGTCAGTAAGAGGACACTGCAATGTCAGTGCTGCGAGGAGCCTGGGCTTTATTTATTAAAAACAAAGAGTAAATCTACAGAGAATAGTGTTTTTCATGCCTTCACTTTTCATACTTACAACAGCCCAGTGACAAATAGACAAATCTCTGATATCACTGGTGCCCGGTCTGGGGTCTGGTGTCTGGAAGGTGGGCAGGTCCAGATGGTGATGTAGAAAAGTCAGAGGCAGCCAGGTTTGTAATCTGTCAGGTGTAATTGAAGTACCAATGGGTGAGGCAAATGCCAGATCAGGAACAAGCTGGGAACATAAGTCGTCAATCAAGTCTACGGCAGAAACCAAACAGCAGAACTTGATCACTGGCTTAATAACAGAGCAAAGAAGAAAGTAAGAGAGGACTGGGTTTATGTAGCCCAAAAGAGAGGAGCTAAGACAGGGAGTAACTACACAGAGTATACAAGGAGCTGCCCAGCTGCCAGTATAGCTCAAAAAGTAGCAGAGCAACCTCCAGTATATGAGGTCCAGATATTGAATCTCACACATTACCAGATGGGACATTTGGCAGAGGTGTAAAGACTCTATTATTGCATCATTGTGGTCAGTCTTTGCTTTCTGCAGAATGTACGTTTTCTATAGGTGAGGGTTGATGGTCAGAATCGGCCTTTTTTCAAACGGCCATTTTGTACCAGCCAATTTTGAATTGACTCTGTAATTAATTGCCAAGCAATCACTCATCCCAGAATGAATCCGCAGCGGGGAGTGATGAGTATTTATCCAACCCCAACCTTTATCTTAATCCTCCCCCTAACGCTCCCCTTCCATTACAATAACCTGCACCCTACCCTTCCAATACCCTAACCCGCACCCTTCCATTCCATTACCCAAACTCACACCATCCCCTTCCAGTACCCTTACCCGCACCGTCCCCTATCATTATCTTTACCCGCATCCTCCCCTTCTATTACCGTAACCTGCACCCTCCCCTTCTATTACTCTGACTCCCTTCCCCTTAGCCAAACCACTCCCCATGAAATCGAACCTTCTGTTGAGTCTACGAAGGGTGTTCCGTCAGGTGCGCAGGGGTGCTGTGCCGGAAAATAAACTTACCCATTCAGTAGGAAAGATAGATATTTGAAATACAAGCAGCCGAAAATGTGAATGTCAATTCATTCTACTGAGTGTTTTTGGAGAAGGTAATATCTTAATATATATTGCTCCCTTATCTTCTGTATCCATCAATCCCCTTTATTAGAATCGCTCACCAGTTTCCCACCCCCCTTACGCATACGATATGAAAAGTATTACTATGATACTTACTTTAGTGCCTCAATAAATTATTATGAGCTGGAGATATTTTGTATATAGGAGAAATATAATTGTCTGCTCACCAGGGCCATCTAATGATAAATTGAAGTGCATGGCATAGGATTATTAATAATGTGCTTTTAAACAGAATATCAATCAATATATGTCAGAAACTGTGCGTTATTAATGGTGAAGTAAAGCCTCCAAAACAAAATCCAAATACCAAGTAAAGGCAGAAAAAAAAATCTGTTAGTACATACAAAATACAATTAGCATTAGTTATAACTTGTGTAATCATATTGGGCCTGTCCCTTACCCAGGGGACTTATGAAAGCCTCATGCGCTTATTGGCGCTTGTGCACGCCAGATGTTACGCTACGGATCTCAGTTCCGTACACAAGGAGATCAGAAGGAAGGGCGGCGGCACTCATCTTCCGCATGCCTAAACCCCGTCAGACAGGCAGTGATAGGCCTGCTAATGAGGCTCCGTGAGCGGCAATCTGCAGTTCCGCACAGATCTGCATTCAGACAGATGTAGATCCGTGCAAAAAAAGTTAAGGTAGGGTCCGCATGAGAGAGGGGAGTGAAAGGGGAGTGCATGAAGATTGGGATCAGGTCCATTGGCCATATCCAGAGCTACGTACAAGTGCATTTTTACGCTTGCCGCTTGCGTAACTTTGACTGTTTGTATGCACAGCGCATGCTGATGTTAGGCGTTGTAGCTCTGATCGTATTTACCTTACTCGTATATATGTACGAAGAAGCGGGTCATCCTTACGATGGCCTTAAATATGCTTTGTAGGCGGAGGGAGGCATTTAAATTGTACAGTATGGGCGGGGTTAGGCAGTTATGTGTGACAATAAATTACGTATGAGCGTGCTTATGTTTGGAAAAGTTAAGGTAGGGTTTGGTACTTGTAAATCAAGTTAATTACGAGGGACCGAGGGGAGTGCATAGTACTTACGATCGCATAAATACGCAATACGATCGTATGTAAACAGAACTTAGGTCTCGATCTGGCCCATTGTTCTTTGTAAACGCTCTTGTCAGCTAATGCAGAACCTATCTTTTCATTGTCAGCGGAGCGTTTATGTGCACTGCGCATGTTCACAACGGCAGCAAACACACAAAAGCAGACAGAAAGATCCCCTGAGTCCGTTCCATATGCTCTACGCTAGTGAAACAAGGTGTTGCTTAATATTAAAATGAGAAAGTGGGAGTTTTAATGAAGCTGCATGCGCTTCCTCCTAAAAATCCTGCATCAGCTCGCTGCTTGTGTAAGTGTAAGATGGAGGAGATTCTCATTTACCAAAAGCCCCTATTTGTCACAAAACGTTATACATACCACATCAGCAGATGCCATTTAACAGGATAATAGCAGAGAGCATTCTCTAAAACCACTCCCATGTCTCAGACAGAATTCCAGAAGATGGAATCAAGTTTAAAACTTCTAAACCGTCACTTACTTAAAAGACCGCATATACGCAATCTACGTATCGAAACGATACACAGATTACGTACAATAGCTACTACGCATGCGCAGTAGCTATTGTTCAGTGAATTACGTCCATCTATGGAAGACGGACGTAGTTCAG
>WWET01002318.1:51214-62031 GCA_011038615.1 Limnodynastes dumerilii
ATATAATGTGTGTGTGTGTTTATATACGAAAACCATAGATACTAACTTGTTGTAATTATTACTTGGCTTGATAACTTGTTTTAAAATAGAAATTTCAATTATATTTACGGACTCTTAGTTTTCATGTGTGCACTTAATATTTTATTAAATATCTGCTCCATGTAGTGTCCTTAAGTCAAGGTGCAGTTTGGTATTTTTAGAACTTCTTTGTAGTCTGATGTTTCTCCAGTTTGGGGGGTATAAATATTATCCACATGGTTTTCTAAATCATTACTGGTGTAGATTTGCAGAGTATAAACAGTTTTAGTCCTCTTTCTATTTATTTTATTAAAAGAAAATGTAATGAATTTATAGAAGTCTGCCCATTGCTAGGTATATACTGCAGCTAGTTCAAGGTGGTAATGAACTTTCAGGTGGGTGTACTTACTCACTTGAGTATCTAGTTACAGTATGTCTTTACCATTACAGTAGTAAAATGGCGTCTTTTGTGTTTTCATTGTTTTTATAATTATTTAACAGGTTTTTATATAGCGCTATCATATTACATAGCGCTTTACAGAGAATATTTCACATTCACAACAAACCCATTGGAGTTGCATTCTATTTTCCATAACATAGACATAATACCCAAACACAGATTAGGGTTAATTTAGTCAGCAGCTAGTTAACCTACCAGCATGTTTTTGGAGTGTGGGAGGAAACCAGAGCACCCGGAGGAAACTCCTGCAGACACGGAGAGAACATACAAACTGCACACAGATAAGGCCTAGTCTGTGAATTGAACTCATGACCTCGGTGCTACTCGCTGAGCCACCTTGCTGCCTTCACTCGGTTATTTCTTTTCCTTAGAAACTCTTACATAAAAAAATTTAGGGGGAATTTCTTATTATCTGGGAAAAACAACCCAATGTCGAATGAATTGCACATTTCAGTGCTACACAGTTTTTAAATACTTTTTTTTTTTTTATACACCCATCACTCAGCTGACTCTAAGGGCCTTAAACTCAACAAATCTTGACTACCGTTACAGCCAGTTCAAAGAGCAATTAGCTTCATGGGCTTCGCGTTCAATTGCATTGGGCCCTATGATTTGTTACATTATACCATTTAATTTTTTCACATTGTCCTCAGAACAGCAGAGGGAAAAAAACCACTGCATTACAACAAACAGAATATCCTGAAAATGAGAAACCTTTCTTCCCCTCCCCTCCAGGGACTTCCCCTCCCTTTTTTTTTAAATTTGCAGTCACACAACAATATAATTTCATGTATTTCAAGTGAATCTGATACCCAGACATGCAGGGCAGGCATTTTGTGAGCCTGTCTCTGTGATGTGCATGATAATGGTTACAAAGGATTGATCATGGTAAATGTTCTTTTGCATCTTATTTCAACATAAAAAATGACTGATTTATTCAGCTTCATTAGCAGTTACTTTTCTACGCTATTGATTTTCAGTGTGTCTAATAAACACTGAAAGCTTTTATTAAGATATATATTTGTCTGTTAATGAACTATTTTACTAGTCATCTTGTTGCATTTTATATTCTGCAATACTGCATGCTCTGCAGTTAACAGATGTTATTATAGAACATTGGGTTGACTAGATCACTTCCATCAGAAAGTTGCTCAAAAGCTATATATTGACACATCATGTATTATGCCATCTACTTAAACCATGGCAAAAAAAAAAAAAGATTTAAAACACTATTTTTGTTAGAAATACTGTCAGCATAGTTAATGAACCTGAATATATAGTGAGCTGTGTAATAAAATTAACTTTATAATCTGTGATTTTATATAGTTAGTAATAACTGCTTCATTATATTAGATTGTTAGTATTTGATGCAGTTCAACAGTACAATTTTAGTAGGAGTATTTGAGATTGGTGGTGAGTAACACCAGCTACCGTCTGTGTTTCCAAACACTTAAAGCACATTTTACTGTTATATTAGCAAGTGAGCCTTTAAAGACAGTTTTCATTTTATTGTTTCCTTAGTTAGCAGTATATAGGTGTGTGGTCAGACAGTAAATTGTTAAAGTATATATTAACATAACATAACTCCTGGTGGTTCATTTTATCGCTAAGAAAACCCATGGGTTTGCAAAACAAAAAATATTTTACTTCTCTGTAATATAGGTTACTCTTTATTTTATTTATTTTTCTTACTCCTATAATGTGCTTGTAGTTTATTTTTTATTTCATTTTTTTAGATTTGATTTGACATATTTTGTGGATCTGGCATATTAATTCGATCTATTAATGATCATCTCTTTACATTACTATCCCTGTGATTCCATAGCTTGAATTGAATCAAATGTCTGTACAAGTCTTAGTTTGGCCTCATCTTGATATACTTGCAGACTTCATTTTGTTTTCTTTCTCTGGTTCTTTTCATTTGTTTGAATCATTGAGGTAGCTTTTATCACGCTGTATTACCTTGTGAATCTGCTCCCATCCTCTCCCCATTTTCATCCTAGCATCATATAAATCCATTAGTATTGCAGTAGCACATATGTATTGTATAGATTGATGTGTCAGCCCTTCTAGTGACTGGAGTTGTTGTAGAATAGAATTGATTCACAAAATTGTTGATATCTTTTTGTGACTGCTGTCTACCTTGCAACCAAGCTCTGACTTCAGTTGATGTTTCACCATAATAACATTTTTAATGGGAAGTTTTCTCCCCATTTAATTTTATCATTTTAATTTGTACACAATGTTATGTCTGCAATTGGGCTGTTTCTAAAGCCAGTAACATAGATATACTGATTGTCCTCATGTCAGTGTGTATGTTTTCAAGTAAGGCATGATAATTCTGCTTAAAATGTCTTCCTTTTACCAGTTAGACACATGTAGAAAATAGATCATTGTGTTGAGACTATACATAATTATTATTAAGTTACTTTGCACTGCAACGCATTTTTGAACGCTTCTGTGTTGCGTCACATACTTGCAATAAGCTGGGTACACACTTTCCTGATTTCACAAACAATACGACCGACCTAGTGATGTTTTTATGACAACATTTGTCAAGAGCATGTTCAGTATTGTTAATACATGCAATACAATTGTTCCTTCCTTCCCTGTTTTAATTATCAAAATAATATATTGTTTCCAATCACACAATGAACATATCATCTGCCAATTGGTTTAAGAAATGTAAAAAAATTTTGAATAAGGACCTCTACAGTTTAACAACAGAACTGTAGTTTTGATGTCATTTAACGCCACAACTGTTCCTAACATTAGCATTAACATTATCTTCTTATTTTAACGTTTGCATGCTCATATAACAAGCAGCTATCAGTTAGAACAGTGTAAACACTATAAATTCTACAGAATATTAGTTGGTCATTTTATTGGATGTTTTATGCAGCATAACCGATGCGTGTATGCTATCCGATCGCTAATTTGCACAATTATGACTGTCATTGAATGTGAACCCAGCTTTAGTCCATTGCACAGTGAGATGCCCATAGGAAGTGTTTTAAATTTGCATTGCCACATAAATTTTTATTTGAAATTTAAGATTGTTTTTACACACGTTGACAATACATTCAGATGAAATGCATTTGTTTATGCGCCTGAAACATGTACATAATTGGAGTGTATTTTATTATTTTTAAAATTCTATTTAAACTGCAAATGCCAGTGTGTATACATGGCTTAAGTCAAAGCTGGAGATCAGTACGTAAAAACAAAAACAAATGGAAGGTTTGTTGCATAACTACGTTTCACCTTATAAGGCTTGGTATAGGTAAGAGTGGGTATATTTGTGTTTGTCGATCAAAGTATTTCATTTGTGTTGTAGGCCCTTTCTTTGCAGACCTATTACAGGTAAAGTGGTTCATTGTATGTGTTAACTTACTTAACTCAAATGGAATGTTTTTGTTTACTTTTTTTTGTATTTAGCTGTTTTAGCTTACTGTACTGCCTTTTCTAGTTTGTTTGATGTCGCTAAATATTTTTGAGTTTACTTATCCCATTTGCAAATCTGTATTAATAGTTCTAATAAAGTTAAAATAAATATATACTTCTATATAGAGGTAACGTCTAGCAGCATTATCATGCAGTTAGTTTTTTCTGAAAGTAATCAAATACAAAACTCTACCACACTTCCTAAGGTTAGAATATTAGTCATGGGGTTAGAAAAAGCTATTAGTATAACCTACCAGCCAGGCAGAAAATGCACCTCATACAGTATGCCTCCTCATAATCACATTAATGTTTAAATTTCATGCATCTGTCTTTGTACTGTCTAATCCTTAATTCATATTAATCCATTTCATGCAATCCAGGAGACTCCATGCAACATCTATGACCTTTTTGTTAATTAAACCGCGGTCACCGTTTCTTAGTCTACAGAAAAAGTCATTAATCTGTTTTTCTTTTTCTTTGTTATTCTCTACGCAGGCTGGATTAGCAGGCGCTCCAGCACGGGCTGTCTCTGCTGTAAAGAACATGAATCTCCCCGAAATCCCAAGAAACATAAATATTGGTGACATCAGTATAAAAGTGCCAAACTTGCCTTCTTTTAAATAGCATTCCTCTGTTTGGCGCTCGGAGAAGCCTACCAAATAAAAACAAAACTATTAAGTGAAGGAACTGCTAGGGTTTGTGCAAGTTTGAAATATTGGATGTTAGTGTTGCCCTTTACTTAACAATGCTTAAAGTAACCATAGTTTGAGAAATTGTTCTTAAGCAACAACATACTATCACCTGTGTAAGGCATGCCACAGTGCCCTTGCTGCTGCTGTGTCAAGAGAAAGTATTTAGCAAAACCCAATTATTACTTTGAATATTCAGTGTTACATACAGGAGTGAAACATTCAAAATACAGTGTATTCCACCAGTTGCCACTTCTTCTCTGTTGGGTGATTGTGTGCCCTATTTGCAGATTAAAAAGAGCCCATCATGTCTTTGGAGGTCTTCTCTCTAGTGGCAGTAGTTACACAACTAGTTCCTTTACCTATTTTCCTGCAGTGTGTTTGGTACCTGTAGCTGTTTTATGGGCTGACCCAATCTTCAGGAGAATCCTCTGGAAGGTATTACTGGGGCAGTAGGCATTATTTCATGGTGGATTTTGCTGAGGCTAATGACCTTTCTAGAGGTGACCGGTATGCTTTAATTATTATGATCATTCCTATATGTTCTTCTTTCGTAGGCTACGTTTATTTGTATAAATGAAAATAAATAGTTAAATGCCTAGAAGGTTTACAACGCCAAAATATTTCAGTGCATTTCAAAGTTAATTAACTGGTTAGTTGTTTTGTTTGGGTAGTAAATGTGTAATTGTGATATTATTATTACTGTTTGGATTTTTTCCATCCTTTTTCATCACGGCTCAGAAAAATAACTATTTTAACACTGTAATGAAAATATTAAGGTTTACTGTCATGGTCTGTTGTGTAAGATGTTCTGTAAAATAAATCTTTTATGAATGTAGTTCTTGTTTTGATGCCCATTACAACTAAAAAGGGAAATGTACAAATGTTCTATACTTTTTCATAATGCGTTTTGGTTTTGAAATCTTGAGAAAAACCACACACCTACATTTGATGTAGAAATACAGTTTTCCTTGAACCTGAACCCTGTAGCCCCAAAAATGTGACATTCCGTGAGTTTTAGACCAAATGAAAACATTGCAAACTTTTTTAATGCTGTATCTTACCAGCACTTAAAAAAAATCTGCTTACTTTTTACTCCTCTTTATACCACAAAGTAAAAAATAATATATATAATAGTATAATAATATATAATTATATATGGTTGATTTTTTTTTTTATGCGTATTATACAGTTTTCACTTACATTTCACATATGTGTATAATGTACAGGCTCTTCCACTACTTATTTTTTTTACCTTTTAAGATGATCTTACCTCTGATGGGCAGCTATTTCAGTCATCAACCAGTTATTGGTGTAGTAATGTTTCTTCACATTTCCTATTATTGATTTTCAGTGCATACAGTCATGTCTAATACTTCTCTTCCTTTGAAGAATGCCACTGTCCTGTACCTTGGTAAACTGGTTTCTATTATAGAAAGCTACTATCACATTACACCTCCAATTCTTGTGTCAAGGCTATAACTGTTTAGATCCTTTAGCCTTTAATCATTAGTGTAGTTATATCAATTTTTTTAATCTGTTCCTTTCACTTATATCTTTCTTTTTGAACTGTAAGAAAGACATACCTATTTGAAATTTGAGTAGAAGTGCATGTCATGTGCTACATCAGAATACATACCCCCTATCAGTTTTACAGCACCTATTTCTTTCTCAGTGTGTGTCCACATTCTTCACTAACAGGAGTGCATGAAGGCTTGAATTATAGGATAAGAGATTATCACATGAACCTAGGGGTGGAAGGTAAAGATAACATTATAAAGTCCATACACCCACTACCATTTGACTTTGCACCCATTAGTGTTTTAATTTTAATTGAGAATATATTGGCACAAAAACTTTGCAAAAAAAAATGGGTTGTTCCTATTTTATTACTGTTTTTCAATATAAATGTGATTGTTATAACACACATAAATATTATACTAACAGTCTGATATTTTTTCTGTTTTACTAGCTTCTTTGTCCAGATATCCGTAGCTAGAGAAGCCTACTGCTGCTTTCAGTGACTACTTGCTTGCTGGGCAGTTATAGATGTCGCTGCAACTGTAAAATAACTTGCCTGTTCTATCTAATCACATAACTGTATGTTTTTGTTTTTCTTGTTGGTAAAGTTGGTGTAGATATCTAAATATCTATTGAAGATTTACCTAATGGGTAATACTACTTCCCCAGTGGAGCCACAGGGGAAAAAAGTAAGACCTGTGGAGCACATAAGCTGTCTTGTTCCGGTTCCTTGTGGTGGTCTTTTTTTCCTGTGTAGCCAGAAAGGTAAGTTTTGGGCTCACCTTAGTGACGTTTACCACATGTTCCAGGCCTAAGTCCTGAAGCTTTACCCACTGGTGTCTGTTAGCCAAGAAGATCAGGGTAAGCCCCAGAAGAGAAAACAGTTTTTTATCTTTATTGTAGTCATTGTTTTATTCACAGGTGTGAGACAAGCAAGGAGAAAGTATATGTGGATCAAAAACGGAACACGCTAAAAAGCATAAAATGTGCTATTTGTGATATATTACCAGAGGCAGCAACAGGTTCTGTACCTCTAAGGAGCTTAACTAGCTTTGCTCATATATGGAAAGTTTTATTCAGCAGATAGTCGGCACTTTAAGACACCTTTGTGACTAAGGAAGATTTTAAGAAACTGTTGAAAAGTTCTAGATTGATTATTATGAGGAGTCTGACAATTTTTCTCAGCGGCATGATTCTCAGAGGATTTATTTTGTTCTGATCGTCTATAAATAAAGTCTTAGGAAGAGACAACTAATTTTAATCTAGACCTTGTGGAAACATTACTGACATTAATTCAGAAAGCCCTAAATATTCAAGAGTCCAAGGAGGACCTTTTTTAAGTACTTGGAGAGCTTAAATCAAACAAGTGGAGGCATCTGGATAGAATATCTCTAACCTCTGGCCAGATTGCTTAACTACATCCTTTTCCTCCTCATTGATGGCAGAATAGTACCCTGGGTATTCTCAACGGGGCCAATCCAGGAAAAGAAAAAGACACCGCTGACACATAAATAGACTGCACCTCCTGTGTCCCGTGTCTTTTTCTTTTCATGCGTGGTTAGGAGCCAGTCAGTTAATTTTTTATTTTCCCTCTGCATTAGGTTACTTACCCACGGCCAACGCTGCTTCCCAGGCAGTCCTGAGGCGATTTCCCGGTCCACAGCATGTCAGTGGCGGGGAATGGGTGGCGTGACCGGCCCCTGTCTGCATCCGAAGCATCGTTCTCCATAGAGGCCGGCGCGATGGTAAGAAACGCTCTTATGTGGTCCTGCAGGAAGTGATGCAATATCACTTCCGGCCACTAGAGCAGTAGCCTCATGGTGGCCTGCTATTTTCTATGGTATAAAGTTTCCGGATGATCTCCCGTCGTTTACCACTTTTGCCAGTATTTAAACAGGATCAGCTGTGTGCCTCAGTGTGTATTAGGTATGCTAGGTGGTGGATTGTACTTGATGGTGTCTCTCCCTGTGGATATCATGGAGGATAATCGGTCACAGACTAGAAGGTTTGGGTGAGTTTACAGTGTAGCAGGCAGTTAGTGTTTTTTTTGTAGTGTCCTGTTTTTTTTTCCAAATTTTTGGATGGTGTTTTTCCTGTCATTTTCAGGTCTGAGTCCAGCAAGGCTAAACAATCTATGCTTCAGAAGCGTAAAAGAATGAAAACTAACCAGTGCACGTTATATGACACTGCTTTACCAGAGGGAAGTTCATCTACTACTTGTACTAACTGTATGGACACACAAATTTAGCAGCATCTCAGGTGCTGGACTTTATTAACTTAATAAAGAAAATTTAACAGAAACCTTCGTTAAGGAGGACCTGAAGAAACTCTCACTTAAGAGGCCCAGGACAGTATTGGAACAGTCGGAACCAGGGTAAGGGGCCTATCTACCAGGGGAGGAACCCCTGTCTGAGGCGGAATCATCCACATCAAAGGAAGAGGACTTGATTAATCCGGTCCTGGTGGATAACTTATTAAAGCTTATTGACAAAACTCTCAATATACAGGAAACTAAAAAAGACTTTTTCCTACAAGAACTTATCTTCAAGGAACACAAAAAGAAGTCAAGAAAGTTTCTGGTGTCTCAGGCGGTGAAAGACATCATCCCAAGTGAGAAAGTTCCCAGAGAAGAAGGTAATTTCCCTAAACAAATGCACAAAGATTTATCCATTTGCCTCAGAGGATTCCAGGTGGTGGGACGATTCACCCAAAATCGACGCTGCTATCTCATGGATCTCCAGAAGGACAACCTTGAAAATGGAAGACGCCTTCAAGGACTCAATGGAACGTAAAATGGAGGTTTCTCTAAAGAAACAGAACATTATCCAAGGAGCAACTTTGAGACCTGAAAGTAACCTCCCGGGTCCTGAGGGTGTGGAGCAATGAACTAGAAAAATGCATTGTGGATGGAGTCAAGCGCAGTGAGCGGTCTAAAATTGTATAAGACATGCAGCTGGGAATTTAATTTATTTGTGCGGCATCCATGGACGCAGTAAAACAGCTCTGACCATGGCAGCCACAACGACCACCAGTTGAGCCCTGTGGCTGAAACCCTGGGCCAAAAGCGAGACTTGTGGCCTTACTTTTTGTGGCCAATTACCTCTTCGGTCCTAACCTGGACAAAATCATTACCAAAATCTCCGGTAGGAAATCACCCTGGTTGCCGCAGGAGAGATCTAATAGGAAGCCTTATAGTTCCAGAAACACCAGACCATCGCAAGCAGAGACTAGAGATGTGCGCTTGTACAGACCTGGCAGAGCATACCTCCAAAGATTCCAACAGGGTGTTACCAGGCAGAACTTTGGATTCAACAAGGGACGAGAAAACTGGTTTTTTCGTCCCCCCAATCCAATGACGCCATACATGTAGGTCCCTCTCCACTTCTGGCGGTTGGGGGGAGACTAAATGTTTTTGCAAGCCAGTGGTCCTTATCGACAACAGATCTCTGGGTACGGAGCATCATCACCAGAGGATATGCCCTGGAATTCAGGACAGGGCCTCTGAAGGAGACATTCAAAAAATCATGAGTCCCACAGGATCCAGAAGCAAGGACTGCTTCAACAAAAGGTAATTACAAGTGTTCCCATAAGTCAACAGGGGAGGGGGTCTTACTCCAGAATCTTCATTGTGAGGAAACATTCCGGGGGTTTCAGGGTGATTCTGGATCTCTGAGAGAATTAAATTGTGCTGTTTGGGCAAGACGTTTCAAGATGGAGACCATCAAAACGATTATCCCCGGTCTCTACAAGGGCATGTATCTAACTTCAAAGGATCTCAGGGACGCTTACCTGCATATCCCCATCCTCCCATTACACCAGAAGTACCTAAGGTTTCCGTATTCAACTAACACTTCCAGTATGCAGCACTCCCGTTCAGGCTTTCGACGTCTCCAAGGACATTCATGAAGGTCCTTGTATCTCTTATAAAGAACCACAGAACAGAAGGGATTATGGTCTGGGCCTATTTAGACAACCTTCTAGTAGCAGCAAACTCCCTCAGCCAGTCTCGGGAACATATGGACAAGGTAATACTTACACTTTAGAAGCATGGGTGGCTGGTGAACTGGGAGAAATCTCATCTGCAACCATCCCAAATTCTAAAATACCTTGGAGTCATGCTGGATACAACTCTAGAAAGAACGTTCCTCCTGCCAGAAATAATTCTCACCCTCTCTCAGAAGGTTCTTCAGCCAAGAAGTCGACCTTGGGTATCGGTGGAGGACTGTATGCAGGTTCTAGGCCTCATGTCGGCTTCCATAGAGGCAAAAGCCCATATGAGAACCTTGCAAACCTGCTTCTTGCGTCTATGGGACAAGGATCCGACAAACTTCATTTAATTTCCATCCCAAAACAGGTCAACAACAATCTACAGAAGGGATGACCGTTCAGAGCTCAAAATTCCATCATAGTGACAACAGACGCAAGTGCGCTAGAATGGGGAGCAACATGAGGTTCTCCCATTGCACAAGGAAGGTGGAATGTACAACTCAGCAAAGCTCATTCCAATGTAAGAAAAATGAGAGCAGTAATAGAAGCCTTTCTTCACTTCCATCAAATACTAAAACATCACATGGTGGTAATACACTCCGACAACAAATCAGTAGTTGCTTACATAAATCATTGAGGTGGAGCAAGAAGTCAGACACTGATGAACCAAGCAGCAGTTCTTCTTGAGTGGGCCGAAC
>WWET01002318.1:65750-77826 GCA_011038615.1 Limnodynastes dumerilii
CGGCTTGGGGAGACGGTGGATTCGATCAATAATTAAATCTCTGTCGTCCAGGTCCGGGACAAGTCTGCGGAACAGCGCTTGGGCATAAGGTTCCAACTCTGTGTTGCTGACGGAGTCCGGTATGCCTCTGATTTTAATATTATTTCGGCGCGACCGGTCTTCAAGGTCTGCAATCTTGTCCCAAATCTGCGATACCTCCGTCTGGATACTCTCCTGGGCTGTGATCAAGGAGTTATGAGACGCCACCACCTCCTCCATTTTAGTCTCCAGGTGGTCGGTACGCGTACCAAGTTCAGAGACATCGCGGTGCAAGTCGGAGAGGGACGCCTTGAATTCTGCAAAGAAATCCTCTCGAAGGGTGGTAAATAGTTGATGCAAGGTACGTATGGTGACTGGGGCATCCGAGGTCGGGCTAAACTCCTGGTCAAGATCCCTTGAGGGTGCCGAAGAAGTGCTTTGAGTGGTGGGGGAAGATGAGGAGGCAGGGCTGTCCTGTGGAGGCAAAGGGTTATCAGTTCCTGTTTTCCGAGGCCGAAATTTCAGCGGGGGAGCCAGGGTGGTAAGTCTCTGTTTCTTTGGAGGCATTGTTGCAACGGTACAGGACAACACGAGACTGCGGTAATGGAGGTTGTCGATGATGATAACTGATGGGCAGCACACAGAAATGGCGCAGGTTACAATAATATAGAAGCGGTCTGGGGTGGTAGAGTTAGTAGGGTTTTCACATTATGAGGTGTGCAGGTATACCTAATAGAAAGGTCCTCAGCAGCGGGGCATCACATGTAGTAGTCAGGCAGGACTGGTACCCGGAGTTGAAGAGAGAAAACTTGGAGGTTAATTGGGGGGAGGGAGGCAGGAGGCAGGTAAGTACTGGAATAGAGTGGTAGGGGAGGAATGTAGGACTCAGTTAGGCCCAGGTAATGTCAGTGAGGTAAGGAATGTGATCACTTGTACCTGTTGGTTCTGGCAGGTAAGTGGCAGCAGTGACACTGTATGAGGCAGTTATTTCAGGATCCCCACTCCTCCAGGGGAACCATGCGACCGCTCGCGGTAAGCTTCAGGCCACGCCCCCCCCTCCTGCAAAAACTTTTATTCAAGTAACAAAAGAAGAAATCAAGGAAGTTTCCGGTGTCACAGGTGGTGAAGGACGTCGCCGCAAGTGAGTGGAAGTTCCCAGACAAGAAGGTCATTTTCCTAAACAAATGCACTAAGATTTATCAGTTTGCCTCAGAGGATTCCAAGTGGGGGGGACGACTTTTCCAAGATCGATGCTGCCATTTCACAGATCTCCAGAAGAACGACCTTGCCTATGGAGGACGCCAACGCCTTTAAGGACCCAATGGAACGTAAGATGGAGGTGTCTCTAAAGAAACAATACATCCAGGGAGCGACTTTGAGACCTGAGGGTGTGGAGCAATGAACTAGAAAAAGGCATTGCGGGTGGAGTCAAGCGCAGCGAGCTGTCTAAGATCGTTCAGGACATGCAGCTGGAAATTGAATTTATTTGTACAGCATCCATGGACGCAGTTAAATTAAAGTTAAATTAAAAGCTCTCTCCATGGCAGCCACCATGGCCACCAGAAGAGCCCTGTGGCTGAAACCCTGGGCCGCGGATGCCCAGTCCAAAGCGAGACTTGTGGCCTTACCTTTTACGGGCAATTACCTCTTCGGTCCTAGCCTGGACAAGATCATTACCAAAATCTCTGGAGGGAAATCGCTCTGGTTGCCGCAGGAGAGATCTAATAGGAAGCCTTATAGTTCCAGAAACACCAGACCATCGCAAGTGGAGGCTAGAGATGTGCGCCTGTGCAGACCTGGCAGAGCATACCTCCGAAGTTTCGGTTCAACAGGGGGTGAGAAAACAAGTTTTTTTTCGTCCCCCTACCCAATGACACCATACATGCAGGTCCCTATCCACTCCTGGCAGTGGGGGGAGACTAAAAAATTTTGCAAGCCAGTGGTCTCTATCGACGACCGATCTCTGGGTACAGAACATCATCACCAGATGATATGCCCTAGAATTCAGGACAAGGCCTCCGAAAGAGTCATTCAAAATTACGAGTCGCACAGGATCCAGAAGAAGCCCAAGCTCTCTGAAAGAACCTTCAGGGACTACTTCAACAAAAGGTAATTACAAGTGTTCACTTAAGTCAACGGAGGGGGGTTCTACTCCAGAATCTTCATTGTAAGGAAACAATCCGGGGGTTTCAGGGTATTTCTGGACCCCTGAGAAGTAAATCGTGCTATTTGGGCAAGACATTTCAAGATGGAGTCCATCAAAACGATGATCCCTGGTCTCTACAAGAGCATGTACCTAACTTCACTAGATCTCCGGGACGTTTACCTGCATATCCCCATCCTCCCATTACACCAGAAGTACTTAAGGTTTCACATATTCAATCAACACTTCCAGTACGCAGGACTCCCGTTCAGGCTCTCAACGTCTCCAAGGACATTCAGGAAAGTCCTTGTTCCTCTCATAGCGAAACTCAGAACCGAAGGGATTATGGTCTGGGTCTATTTAGACAACCTTCTGGTAGCAGCAAAGTCCCTCAGCCAGTCTCGGGAACATACGAAGAAGGTAATACTGCACTTCAGAAGCATGGGTGGCTTATGAACTGGGAGAAATCTCATCTGCAACCATCCCAAAGTCTAAAATATCTGGGAGTCAGGCCGGATACGACTCTTGAAAGAACGTTCCTGCCGCCAGAAAGAATTCTCACCCTCTCTCAGAAGGTTCTTCAACTGAGAAGTTGACCCTGGGTATAAGGTACTAGGCCTCATGTCGGCTTCCATAGAGGCAGTCCCATGGGCGAAAGCCCATATGAGAAGCTTGCAAAACTGCTTCTTGCGTCAATGGGACAAGGATCCGGCCATCAAACTTCAGCTAATTTCCATTCCGAAACAGGTAAGGAAGTCCATAGACAACAACCTACAGAGGGGATGACCTTTCAGAGCTCAAAATTCCATCATAGTGACAACAGACGCAAGCGCACTAGGATGGGGAGCAACATGCGGCTCTCATTGCACAAGGAAGGTGGACTGCACAACTCAGCAAGGCTCATTCCAATGTAAGACAAATGAGAGCAGTAATAGAAGCCTGTCTTCACTTCCATCAAAGACTAAAAGATCATACGGCAGTAATACACTCCGACAAAAAGGCAGTAGTTGCTTACATAAATCATCAAGGTAGAACAAGAAGTCAGGCACTAATGGAATAAGCAGCAGTTCTTCTCAAATGGGCCAAACTACAGTTGACAGACATCTCTGCAGTCTACATAGTGGGCAAGATAAACGTGATAGCAGATTCCGATATCAAGAGACATGCGGGGTGGACACTCTGTTCCAGAGGTCGGACTGCCAGCTGGGCAACATATTTCCACCGTTCCCACTCATACAGAAGGTAATAAACAAAATTATGACCTAACGTTCAGACTTTCTTGTAATCCTGCCCTACTGGCCCAGAAGGCCTTGGTTCCCACAGGTCATCAACTTGGCAGTGGACACGCCTTGGTTTCTCCCGACATTCCCGGGACTTCTAAAACAGGGAGAAGTATGTCATCCCAATCAGCAAGCCTTAAAACTGACGGCCTGGAGGCTGAGGTTGCCTATCTTGCCACGCAAGGATTCTCATCAAAGGTAATCCACACTCTAGTTAAAGCAAGGAAACCGGTCACTTCCAAGATATACCATAGGATATGGGGTATATTTAGATCCTAGTGTGAGGTTAACTCCTACTCTATAGATCCCCTTCAGATAAGCACTGTCCTAGAATAGATCCAGTCAGGGTTGGATAAGTGTCTTGCCCTCAGTACCCTCAAGGTGCACGTCTCTCCCCTTAGTGCTATCATGGACACCAATTTAGCGGACAAGTATATTCGCCAATTTATGCAGGCCACTTCCCGTAATAAACCGGCAATAAGGAGGTCGTTGCCCACTTTGGATTTGAAGCTGGTATTAGATGCTTTGTCAGCTCCTCCTTTTGAGCCTCTACAAGAAGCAGAACTTAAAGTCCTGTCTTGGAAAACATATTTTTTGGTGGCAATATCTTCTGCGAGAAGAGTTTCTGAGGTTCAAGACTTTTGGATAGAAGAACCATATACCTGTTGTGGTCCTGACAGAGTAGTTCTCAGAACGAACCCGGCCTTCTTACCTAAAGTGGTGACTAAGTTTCATCTCAACCAGGAGGTTGTTTTACCAGCTTTCTACCCTCATCTTAAATCAGATAGGGAAAAGTCTCTACACACGTTGGATCTCGTAAGAACTCAAAAGATCTTCCTAGAAAGCACTAGCAAGTTGAGAAAGACTAACCAAATATTCGTTATCCCTAAAGCTAAGAATAAGGGAGGGCCAGCTACCAAATCTACTATTGCTAGGTGGATCAAATCCTGCATCCAGCAGGCTTATGTTACTAAGGGACTTGACATCCCAGCAGGACTCAAGGCCCATTCCACTAGAGCTGTAGCGACATCCTGGGCAAGCAGAGAATCAGCTTCAATCCAAGATCTCTGCAAAGCAGCGACATGGTTGTCCTCTAGTACCTTCGCTAAATATTATAAGTTCGATCTTCTAGCCTCTAAGGACACTAGATGCGGCAGGAAGGTCCTCAGTACAGCCCTCTAAAATTGTTCATTCTGTGGGGTCTGTTTGGAGTTTGCACTTTTGTTTATTATATGTTTTCCCCCCCTACTGTGGTGTAGCTTGGGCACGTCCCAGGGTACTATGCTGCCATCAATGAGGAGGAAAAGGTAAAATTATACCTGATAATTGTTTTTCCTCGATTCTTGATGGCAGCATAGCAAATTCCCTCCCTTTTATGTGGTTAGATGTTATTTCTGTTTTCTTATAGCTTTTTGGTATAAGAAGACACAGGACACAGGAGGTGGAGTCTATTTATGTGTCAGCAGTGTCTTTTTCTTTTCCTGGATTGGCTCACGCCCCGTTGAGAATATCCAGGGTACTATGCTGCCATCAAGATTCGAGGAAAAACAATTATCAAGTATAATTCTACCTTTTCTTGCATAAATTGCCCGTAAATGGCAATAATCCCCAAATATTGAAGCAGTGGCATCAAAGTTTCCAGGAAACCAAAGCTGCTCTTGGAAGAAGCCAATGCCTTTAAAGATAGCATGGATAGAAAGATCAAAGTAGGTGTGAAGAAACAACATATCCTGGTGGATTCAGCTCTAAGGCCTGCTGCAGTTACAGCTATTACATCTAGAGTCCTTAGAGTCTGGTATAATGACTTGGAATCTAATCTGCTGGATGGCATCAAAATGAGTGAACTCCTTAAAACAGTTCCAAATGTTTCACCATCCCTAATAATAACCTTTTCATCTCCTGATGCAGTTAAGCTTTTCTCACTACCCTAATCTCTTGATCTCTCTCAGATTGAAGTGATTCAACAACTCATAAGGATGGTAATTGCATAGATTTAGCATTCTCTAAACTATGGTCTTCCTCTAATTATGCTTATTCTTCTCACCCTTTCTCTGACCATCACTTACAAGCTTTCCCCCAGTAGCTCAACTCCTTTGCTCTCCAAGTTCACGTACAGGTGTCCAAACAGAACATTGAATATAGTCGCAGAGACCAACAACAAAAGCAACCAAAATTTGCTTTTAAAATGCACCCACCCAAAGTGGGTGTTAAAATACAACCATGTTTCCCAGACCTTACAAAAGAAGCGAGCAGAGTTATGATAGATAAACAAAATCTGAAAATTACAATATATCCTGTGTTTCTTCTCCGTGTAGGTGCTGTAAAATCCTTTATGGGACCTTGCCACTCAATGAGTGAAATAGTATATTTCTTTTAATATTATACTATAAAAATATGGATACAACAGCGCTGTAACATATGTTGGTATTTTCAATAATCTCCTAAATGACATAAGTGTACAATATTCTTATGTTATGGAAGGAAATCTGTTTCCATGTCCCAGAATGGAATTAAGAATAAATAGAATTTCTTAAAATACAATGTTTGGTAAACAATACCTCACAGCAAGTTTATCAAAGGAATGTCCAATTTACAATTCTCAGATGGGTGTTCTGCTTTTTATCCTTCATTAGGATGTCCTGTACAGCTCTAAATCTCTGAATTTGAGGCTAAAAATGTGTTGTGTGTATCCCTAGATGAGTGAGGGAAGAAGAACCTTAAGCCGCAAAAAAAAGGTTCAAAGAATGTAAAAAAAAAAAATCCAGTTCATGTCCCTGTGAATCTAGTTGAATAGTAGCAAATTTAATATAAACAAAGACAAACATGATACATTCTAAGTTATAACCAAAACCGGGCCAGATTTGAAAAAGGGCAAGCTGTGCCTGAAATGTGTCATTAACGTGCAGCCAATGTCCTCCGCAAGTTCTCTCCGCAGTCTCCTCCGTTGGCCATTAGTGATTCCTGTATCTCCCGGGTATTCCATCTCCAGGGGTCATTGTTTTCCCGCTCATTCAGCTCCTGAGTACAGACTTGCCTCTTTTTTTACCTAGTGTTTTTTTTTTAATTTATATTTATTTAGAATGTATAATTTTTGTCTTTGTTTACATTGAATTTGTTACTGCATGACACTGATACAATTCGTATCCTTTCTTATTTCCCCACCACTTGAGTTTTCTTATGGAAGATACTTTTTTTGTGAATAAGCTATTTAATACAACTATAAGTCGCTATTCAACTAGATCTACAGGGACATTGACCTGGATTTTTTTTTTTTTTTATAGCCTTAATAAGGTTCTCTTATCTCTCACTCATCTAGGGATACCACAATGACATTTTAGCCTCAAATTCTTTCAGTGACCATTTTCCCCAGGAAGGTTGGTAGATCCTCCAGAGGCTGGAAAGGGAGTAGTGGCTTTTTAATTAGTGCAAGCATTCCCCTTCCTTTTTGCCTTTTATACAGCTTCAAGTCTGTCTTTTGTTCCTTCTGGCCATTCTCCGATACAGAATGTAGGAATGTTTAAATGACAGATGAATATGTGGAGACAAAATATATAAATGAGTGTTGTACATTGGCAGTAATATTTAATGTTACATTGATCCAATCTAATACATTCCCTTCTTTATCAACTAGCATATAATAAAAAAAAACTCCCTCCACTTTGTCATCCTCATATGAACTGGTACTTATCTGTGACGTCTGAGTTCCTTCTTCCCCTCCTTTAAGGTGGATTAGTTACCCTCCATTCAGATTATTCAATACATATGATAATCACACCCACCTTGATTGGAGACACAATAGTGGGTTAGATTATAATAAGAGTAATTATGGGCCCAATACCATACTGGAAAGAGTTGTTACCTTCTTATGCTGATATTAAAAAGACTACATTGGTAGCAGATATGAGTTGTGGTTAGACATACCAGATCCACTCGCTGTAGGCAGCATGGAAAAGTTTGTTGATATTTGGTGCGATCCCAGTTAGGCCCAGTGTGAAACTACTAGATTAGAAGAGACCGAAATAGAGTGGGCTGTTTTGGGAAAGTAGAGTTGTAGAGAGTAGAGAGAAGTGGTGATATGCTTTATGAAGTCTGATTCTATACGTGTCCATAAACTAGTAGTGTGCAGAAAATGCCAGAAGACACATTGAGCAAGCTGAAATGATAATTCCACCTAATGTCAGGGAGTCTGAAGCCTCCATAATGATTAGGTAGCGGAAGAATGCATAAATGTACTCTAGGTTTCTTACCTTTCCAGATAAAATTCATAGTTTGATATTGCAAGGATTTAAATACGTCTGTAGGGACAGGAATTGGGAGTGTTTGGAATAAGTAATGCAACCTGGGTAAGATATTCTTTTTGACTGCTGTGATGCCGCCGACCCATGAAATAAAAAGAGAATTTCAATGTTCTAGGTCTGTTTTTATCTGTACTAACACAGACGGATAGTTGGCTTGGAATAAAGGTCTGAAGTGCTTAGTAATATGTATTCCAAGATAATTTAGCTTTTTCAGGTGTCTGTTAATGGAAAGGAGTGGCCCAGTTGCGCTTTAAGTTCTTTTGTAAAGTAAAAGTCCAGGAACTTTGTGGATGTTGATTTTGAAACCTGAGAATTTGCCCTAACGATATATTTCATCAATGACCTCGGGCATCAAAATAGAAGGCTGAGAGAGAGATAGCAAGACATCATCCACATATAACGGGATTTTATGTTCAGCACTGCCTATTTTAATGCCCTTAAAACTGAATTGGATCCTAATGGCTAAGGGTTTGATAAGATCAAGAATGAAAGAGAAAAGGCCCCCGGCAATGTACCTATAGAAATATTAATGCTGTTAATATCAACCAACTTTCTCATTCTGTCCAACAACTAGTACTCCAATTCCTCATTTCCACTCTCCTGATATGGCAGTATCTCACCTTAACCAAATCCTAGCAGCTGACCTTGATCAAGTTGCTTTAGCTACCCATTTTGCATGAGGATGGCTCCCGGCACCCTATAAGGTGTAAGCTTGTGGACAGGTCCCTCTTACCTATCCAGTCTGTCTGTTACCACCCAGTCTTGTTATGATGATTGTTAAAGTTGTAAAGCGCTATGTAATCTTAACCTGTTAATAAATAATAAAATGTCAGCCATAGCCCACTAACGACAAAATAAACCTTAAAAGACTCCCACAAAGCACGACATTGAGGGTGCAAATCTTGTTCTCCCCATGACTTTTTAATTTACACCAGTGTTTATCACACTTATCGAAATGCTTTGGACAATGCCAAAGAATCCTATTTCCAACCTCATTTCCACTGAGGCTTCTAACCCCAAATGTCTCTTTTGTACATTTAACTCCCTTCTGAGCCCTCTTGTGCAAAATCCACCAACTTCTATCAGTGCCCAAGATCTTGCATTGTATTTTCAGGACAAGATTAGACAGAAATTGTCATCCTTTTCCTCTGTATCAAATACATACTGCTCAGCCAGTTTCCTCCACATTCTGGCACCACTGGGCCATATTCAGAGATCCGTTTTTCATGAAAGTTGCGTATTTTTATGAGCTGATGAACTGCGCATGCGTATTAACTAAATTTACGCAATCTACGTTGATTTTACGCATGGAAGTCCATTAGGCATGGACTTGTGAATCACACGTTGGAAGATCCGTACGGAGGGGTGTGTTTATAATCCGCCCGGAGAAAGATCCGTGTAAGGGGAGGCATTTAAATGACCATGGGAGGGTGCGGTTATTTAAATACGCACGTACGGAGGCATTATACGCTCGGAAATGCACACTTAAAGATAAAGGTGGATCGAGGCACTCGTAAGTCACTGTCATCACGTCCGTGTGAGGGGAATGTCATGAGTGTTTCCTTCAACCCACAAAAGAAGTCTATACAAATAGTCAGTCAAAAATCAATTGCATGGTGTCTCAAACTATGGATATATATCAAAATACACCACCCAATTTCCATACGCATTTACATCCCTCTGTCCCCAGTTTTGCTGTCCTTTGTAGGAGCACCTACACCCAACCCTGCCTATCAATCACTGCCTTCTTTATATCCACAGCAGTTTCCATACACCTATACCCCAATGATTATTTACAAGGTCACTTCTACCCCCACCCAGTGGCCACCCATTATCATTACAGGCCCCAGACATCATTGTTCTTCAATTCATTTCGGTTACCACCCCCACCCCCAACCCCCTCCCCCCTTCCTCCCCTATATAACCACACACCCCACAGCACCTAATTACCCCTGAAGAAGTCAACTTAGTTGATGAAACGCGTTGGAACTCTATTTCCAAACACACAGTGTTTATTTTATTTCTTTATTGTCAAAATAAAATTTGTATCAGCACTTCATCCATGCTTGATTGCTACACTAGCCTCCGAAGCACTTAGCCCGCGTAGCGGGCACCACACTAGGGCTTGGAGAACACAGCAGTCCTCAGACACAAGGACCGGAACACGTCACCTAGGCGCAACAGGAAGGCGTCATCAAAGGGACCAGGAACCGGCGCGCCTCTCCAACAGCGTCTGAGCGCTACCCGCGACGCTACCACCGTCCACAGACACCCAGGACAACGGGATATCCACCACCAGTCTTGTATGCAACCCTAACAAGACACAAGGAGGGTGAGTGCTTTACTTTCCCCTCACCCCCCGCCCGCTCTATCCACCGGATAATTGCGCTAGGCGCGCACCACCTCTCTTCCATCTTCCCTGCAGCACAGCACAAGGAAGAACAATCGTGACCCCAGGAAAATCATCAGGACAACGAAAGACACGACATACTGCCTATACCCAAGACACAGGGAGGGTGAGTGTTACCAACCTTTATATTCTGATTACACCATACAGATTTACACTATTGTTGGTACCTATCTCCCCCTCTACCCCACCTGAATCTGCATCCATACTTCGACGAAGCGCGGACCGCCACCACCTCACCGAGGCCGACTGAGCAATTTCAAACTCCCCCCCTTTCCTTCAAGAACTGTGACTACATCCCTAAGGAGCCTGTCACTTCTACATCGGATCAGCATCCACCATTGACTTTTTGAACTCTAAACTCACCCCTCCACTCCTGTACCCACCGATCCACCTTCTCCCCACACTATACTCTCCACTTGTACCAGAGCCCTCCTCCATCCTTAAAATACCCACCAAGAATCCACCACCCAGACCTGCGCACTATTACCCTCCCCATAACATACCACTACCGGATAACCACATTCAAACACACACCTCAAAGGAGGCAGCGCTATCAAAACTTGCTTTCAACCCATCCCCACCTCTCTATAGAACCCAGAGTATCATTGGGGTACTCTTAAGCAAGCCCCAGCAGCGCCTCCCCACTCCACCATACCATTCTATTGTGCCAGAGCGCTTGACCAAGCAACTAAACTATCACAATATATATCGTAGATGTAATAATCTTTGGTGGAGAAATATATAGATGGTAAAAAGTCACAATAGGAAGTATATGTGTGCACACAATCGTTTTACAACACTGAGCAATGTTCGGAGCAGGATTAGGAGCCCAGCCCAGTCCTAAACCGGAAGACAGAAGCATAAACTGGGGCCTCCCTCCACAGGTAGCTGCGGTAAGGTTGAAACTCTATTCCTTGCTGAGATGGTAAACAAAGCGCTCCAAAGACGGCTGGTCTTGCGGATATTTCAAATGAATGCAATGTAGACAGGTGGCAAATTCTCCACGATTACGATACTTGAAATCAAATAGATGAATGTCATAGGATCCAATAACTAGAATGGTGGAATAGCAACAAGTTCTGGCAACGCGTTTAGTTCTGATGAAGAACTTTATCAAGCCACAAAGGAAGTGCAAATGAGCTGTTTGTATTGTAGACTCTCTATAGATGCTAGTCACACATATGTGAGGTAATTAAGTAATTAGCCTCTTTCAAACAGATTAACCAATTGTTTCTCTCTGTTACAGGAAACAGCACAATTTAAAGGAAGAGAAATATTAACATAAGTGACCTGTTAAAAAAAAACACCTAAACAATATTATAATAAACATATAAACAATAAAAAACATTAAATATAATTATGACATTTTCCTGGCATGATGTGGTATTCAAATATCATGACAATGACGTTGTAATAACATATCCAATAACACTGGACTGGAATGCTAATATGCTAATAATATGAAATAGAAGTGTATGTATAATACCTATTGAATTTAAATAAATAAATAAAACATTTATTTATTATGGCAAAATAAGTGCACAAGGTATCCATCAAATAAGAATGTTTACAATATAATACCTATTCTAAAATAATAAAACTTAAGAATACGTAAGAATGGGCTGAAATAATAAACTAATTAAAAAAAATATTAGTACAAACACAGAATGTAAGTTGCTCAATCAATTTATAGGTAAAAGCAAACAGGTGCATGAAAGGCAGGGTTTTTTCTACTAGCCACAGAAAAAAAAAGGAAAAAAATAGCCCCAGCAACACTGCCATAAACCAGTAACAGACTATACTGTTCTATCTGTAAAAATAAAACACAGAAATGTCTGTTACGACTTCCGGTGGGCGGCGCAGCTAGAATGGCCGCATTTTAGCGAAGCTCCGTCCCGCTTTCCCAAGCCACAGGACTCCCATACGC
>WWET01002318.1:105449-116853 GCA_011038615.1 Limnodynastes dumerilii
GCAGTCACACAGGTAAAGAGTTGAGACTGGTAAAATAATTGCCTTTTATTGCATCACAAACAATAAGTCTGGTAACAAGGCAATAAAACAGCAGAAAGTAAGTCTATCACACGGTACCCAAAGACATGCCAGTCACTGTGCCCGTCCCTGAGAGTCTCTAGCCAGCAAATAGAGTCCAAACAGTCCCAGGTGATGCTGCAGACTCCTGTCTGGGTAAATGTCTTGAGGGTCCTGGCCACTCGACCAATACTCTCCACCAGCGTGGGGCATTGTGACCCAGGCTCCCTGCGTCAGGCAAGCCCCCAAGTTCTACAGCACCAGCGAGCCTCTCCACAGGGAGGGAAGTCTGTGTAAGTCCACAATGCTGGCAGAGGTCTTACCTCAATGCCAGTCCATCCAAGAATCACCCAGTCTCTCCCATCCAAAGTCTTTTTGTGAAACCCCCTTTTCTCACAGTCAGGATGGCCCTCCCCAGGATGTCCCTGAGGTGGGGGTTACCTGTGATTGGCTGCTCATTGGACAGGTGACCAGTATAGAGAGTGAGTCCAGGGTCACTGCATGGTGTGTCCCCTGCTGTTTTGGCCCCACTAGGTCTAGCTCAGGGCTAGTGAAGGGTCTTTGATGTTGATAACCCTTGGCCTTATATAGATGTGAGATAAGGAGCGGCCACTCCCAAACTTTACCCCAAGCTTTTTGGATCAGATTTGGCTTTCAGCTGATCAGAGCTTCCTGTAGAGAGAGGAGGGGGATGGGGGGAAATGCAGCCCCTCACCTGCTTCCTGTGGATGGACACTGGATAATAAGAACAAATCACAGCAAACACTAAACACACACTATAACGTATAAAGCACACGTGTAATTCTGCAGGGTAGACCAGGGATGAAAAGTACCATGTCCTTGTGTGAAACAAGGTGCTGGTGTCTGTCACCTTGTATGTCCCCCTCGTTTCATCACACATGTCTACCCTGGTTTTGCAAACAAAACAAAGCTTTATTAACATTTTGCCAAATTGCTAAAATACATTTGACCGACCTGAAAACTTGAGGATCAGAATCCTGACTGAGAATTGGAGGACACAAAGAATTTGCTCAAGGATTCTATCATAGAACTCAAAAAGGCAAGACTTTTGTAGAAGAATGAGTAGTATTGTTATAGATGAACTCCCGGGAATATAAGTGGCCCAGTCTCTTTGAAAGTTAGATGCAACACACTGCAAATATTGTTCTAAGGCCTGATTAACCCTCTTGGTCTGTCCATTCAAGTGATGGTGATAAGCTGATAATAAACTGACCTTAATATATAAAAGGTTACAAAAAGCCCTCCAAAATCTTCCCACAAATTGTACACCCCGGTCAGATACAATATCCCAAGGTAAACCATGCAATCTAAAAATGGTTGTAACAAATAGCTCAGCCAACGACTTGGCACAGGGAAGACCATGCAATGGGACAACATGGGCCATTTTACTAAACCTATCCACTACAACCCATATAATGGTACCCCTATCAATAATAATATGGAAGATCCATAATGAAATTCATAAACAAATGAGTCAATGGACATTTTGGAATTAATAGTGGAAGAAGAAGAACCAATTGTAGAAGCTTAGGAGTTTTATTCTGGGTGCAGATAAAACAAAAATGACAACATTAAAAAAATGAACAACAATTCAAGAGTTTTATGTATTCTGACGTGACCAGCAGGCTTGCATGAATGACACTCCAACAGCACTGACTTCCATAACTTTAAAGGTGGAAAAAACGCTCCTGAGGCTTCTGATTAGGAGCCAAATGCTGAAACTGAATAAGTTGTAAATGTAGATCCTGGGTAAGTCCAGCAGTCCAACCATAATAGAGGTAAGAGGTATGATTGGGGCTTTTCTTTCCTTTTGTTTCTGTGGCAAGCAGATTACCCCCTGCCTTTCACGCGCCTGTTTAACATATACTTATAAATTGATTGAGCAACTTCCATTCTATTTTTAGGAGGTATGATTGGCAAGGGGATAGCACTGGTAGAGTATTCAGACAGGAAGGAGTGAGAAAGGGCATCAGCACGATGATTCAATGATCCAGGGCAATAAGTTATAGTAAATGAAAATCAGGTATAAAAAAAAAGCCCAGCAAACTTGACAAGGGTTAAGTCTTTTTGCAGATTCGATGAATGCTAGATTTTGTCAGTCAAGACTGTGATATTATGGCTGACTCCTTATAACCAATGCCTCCATTCCTCGAAGTCCATTTCTATGGCCAATAGTTCACAGTTACCGATGTCATAATTTCTTTCTGCTGAATAAATTTTTTTAGACATAAGCACAAGGATGAAGTCTTTGATCTGACGAGTCCCATTGAGATAAAATTGCTTCAGCCCCTACATCAGAGGCATCAACCTTAACAATAAAAGAAAGTTCCGGATTTGGATGACAGAGAATAGGTGTACTGGTAAAAGCAGTCTATAAGGCTTGGAAAGTGTTGACAGCAGTTTGAAGCCAGTTGGACGGATAAGCTCTTTTTTTTAGTAAGGTCTGAGATAGGTGCGACCCTAGTAGAAAAACCCTGAATAAAGCAATGATAAAAGTTTGAAAGATCTACGAAGTGTTGAAAAGCTTAAAGATCTTTAGGTTGTGCTCATTCCAGGATAGATTTGATCTTCACAGGATCCATTGCAAAACACTGAGGTGTAATAAACTTAACCAAAGAATATGACATTAGTGACTTTAAACTCCCAGTTAACTGGTTTTGCAAATAAATGATTATACCCCAGGCGAGAGAGAACTTGTCGTACATAAAAGCGATGTTTATCAAGGTATCGGAGAAACACCAGAAAATCCTCCAGGTAAACAACGAAGACTACAAGGAAATCTCTTAAGACATCGTTGATCAGATCTTGAAATGCAGCATGTGCGTTACACATTCCAAATAGCATAACCAGATACTCATAGTATATATGCACCACATATGTTGATTTTAGAGTAGATAACAGCATCCTTGAGTTTTATATCATTAATGGTAATTTTACTTAACCAGTGAAAATCACTGCTCAGGCAGAAAGTTTTTAAAAACAAATTAGAAGCCTGCTCCCATTGGCAAATGGTAAGGCTGAATAAAGCCTTTTTGAAAATAATGTTAAACATAATCATCCATCGCCTTGGTTTCTGTTCATGAAAAAGAATAAAGTCTTCCTTTAGGAAATGGTGCTCCAAAATACAAAAGGTGATTGTTTTTGAATTACCGGAATTTGGAATTATTACTTTAAAAAATGGTCTGGAAGAGGAGCTTTAACATCAGTGGATGAAGGAGATGGTTCCACTTCAACTTAAGCTGGGTGTAGATCAGCGATAGATTTAGCTTCCACTTTGGAAGTGAGCATCTGCACCATCTGGGCTAAATGGGTACCTTGGTTAATTAATGCTTTTATGGCTTGAGAATCCATACTGGAGTGAGGATAAATTCATTAATTACTAGCTGGTTATAATGTTATGAGAAGGGTACACCAGGGAGTGAGGGAGAATCTAACTACTGGCCAGTATTCATCAGAGCCCCTGATGGTGGGGATGGACTAGGCTGCGCACTAGTAGCAGGTTCCAGCCCCCAGTAAAAAATCTCCTGCTGGACTGAGACAATGAAAGACACAGAGAAAAAAAAGTAACCCAGATAGACTGGACAGCAGAGGGTTAAGCACAGTAATTACCAGATAACTGGAGTGCAGATAGAATACTCAACAAATGCAGAAGTGCAGGTGGAGGAGCACTAAATAACCAGATAGACTGGAGGAGGTGAACCGATGAACCCACAAGGGATTAATGAACAAACAGGAGCTCTCACACAATGCATGTAGAAGACTCACACACATGAGGAGAACAGGCTGGGAGCAGGGCAGGAGGCAAGAACCAACAGAACACAGGAGGAATATGACAGCAAGCACACAGAAAATCAGGAGTGCTAGTTTCAGGTGGAAGAAAAGTCGGATGCTATAACCGGCACCTGGCCGGAGGAGAGATGGGGATTTAACAGCTGATGTGCCCAGTCAGAGTAATGTGGAAAATCCACCCAGGCAGGACATTGGCTGGTGTCCACATCACTAGGCAACTAAGGAGGAGTATTTTATAATACCAAAACCCCTACTTCTAAACCTTTAACCATGGCTACACATTATTTCCTCCAGTGTTGTTGCAGCCATCTCAGCTATATGTAATATTGCGACACTATTTTGGAATTATCTTCTAATAATACATTCCAATATTATTCTTTAATTTCTGCATGTTTTATTTGGTAAATTGCTAATGAATGCATTTCAGTAAGCTACAAAGCCTTTCCAAATTAATAAAGTATAAATGATGTAATTCAGAAATAGATTATTCTGATGTATTTACCACCTTTCCATAAAGAGGTTGGCAAAAGATCTCATAGCCATTAAAAATCACTGTGAATATAATGCATACAATAATTTTGTTCAAATGGAAACAATATCAGTGGGAAAACTTCCATTGTCTTGTCTATGGGCAGGATTGATTTCCACATTTTCTTTATATTTTCTTCCATAGTCTCTAAAATTGTATTCACCTCATATTTCTTGAGAAAAATGTGAAGTGAGAGAGAGAAATAAATAACTATTATAATTGGTATTTAAAGAAGATTTGAAATAGATTTCTGCATCTCTGAATGGTTTTGTCAAAAAATGTGCCGGAAAATGTGTGAGATGAACAGTTTGGCCAACACTTTAGCAGAAGGTAAGCCCATTAGTAAAATGAAATATACCATCTTTGTGAAACGATCTACTACCACCCAGATGGTAGTAAAACCAGAGGAGGAAGGTAGATCGACAATAAAATCCATATAGAAATGGGTCCAAGGTCTCTTGGGTACAGGAAGAGATAACAATTGGCCTAGAGGAGTGATTCCGGGAACTTTGTTACGGCTGCATACCTCACAAGACAGAACAAATTCTCTCAGATCCTTAGACATGTATGGCCACCAGGCATGATGAGACATTAATCTCTATTACCAATGTCATAATATGCCTCTGCCGAGGAAAATTTGTAAGAACAAAAAGCAGATGGATGGAGCTTATGATCCAAGG
Organism: Limnodynastes dumerilii; assembly: GCA_011038615.1. Lineage (NCBI taxonomy): Eukaryota > Metazoa > Chordata > Amphibia > Anura > Limnodynastidae > Limnodynastes > Limnodynastes dumerilii. The sequence continues at coordinate 110,526 of WWET01002318.1, forward strand.
AGTCCTTTTGAGAAAGGATAGCCCCTACACAACATTAGAGGCGTCCACCTCAACAATAAAAGGCCGGTCCGGATTGGGATGTAGTAGGACTGGGGCAGACACAAAGCCTTTCTTGAGACTAGCAAAGGCTTGAATTGCTTGAGCTGACCAATTAGTGGGGTCAGCCCCTTTCTTAGTAAGATCTGTAATAGTTGCCCTAAGGAGAGAAAATCCCTGGACAAAGTCTCCATAAAAGTTGGCAAAGACCTGAAAATGCTGGATGGCTTTTAAGTTAGTGGGCTGGACCCAATCCAGAATTGCCTTAATCTTGCTGGGATCCATTGAAAAAACCCTGGGAGAAATCATGGGCCTGATCCAGACCTCCGCCGATGCGCTGTGCATACTAATGCACAGCGTATTAGCATGCACTCCCCCCGACAATCCCCCTGTGGCTGGCATAATTACACACTGTTACACCGGCTGAAGGCTACCCTAACTTCAGCCGGCATAACAGTGTGTAATTACGCCAGCCACAGGAGCGTAAGTATCCAAACCTGCCCTCATTATCTTACCTCCCCCCGTCTTCCTTCCTTAACTGTTGCGTAGTTACGGTGAGGAACGCCCCCTCAATCGTAACTACGCAACAGTTAGGGATGCCCGATCCTAAGTAATGGGTTTCCCTAACTACGCCGAGCAACATCTGCCCAGCACATGCGCAGATCGTCAGAACTGTTACGGCGGTGGCTGTAGTTCTGGATCAGGCCCCATTTACCCTAGGAAAGCTACGTGATTCACTTCAAACTCATATTTACTAAGTTTGGTGAATAATTTATGTTCACGGAGCTTCTGCAGGACATGTCTTACATGGTCCCGATGTTCCGGAAGAGACCTAGATATAAATCAAAATATCGTCTAAATAGACAACAATAAATGTTCCTAAAAATTCTCACAAGACATAATTTATCAGGTCAATGTCATAACTAAATATTCATGATGGGGCAGATCCAGAGCTACACCGCCCGCCATAGGTACGACGGGTGGCAGCATAAGAACGGCAGAAATGCCGTTCTGCGCATGCGCTGGGCAGATGTTGCCCGGCGTAATCCAGTGTAATCCGTAGTACAGCATAGTTACGGATGAGGGGGGCAGGCAGCTCCGTAACTACGCTGTAGTTACGGAAGCTGGGCGGGGGGAGGGAGGGTAATTTGGACAGGAGGGCGGGGGGAGGGATGTTACGCTCCTGTGTGAGTGTAGTTACACCAGCTGACACCGGCTGAAGTTAGGGTAGACTTCAGCCACCGCAACTGTGTCTAAATACGCTGACACAGGGGGGGTGACAGGGGGAGAGCACCAGAGCTACGCTGGCCAAACTTACGGTCAGACGGCCAAAGTAGCTCTGGATCTGGCCAGATGTCAATTAGGGGGATGTTACGCTCCTGTGTGAGCGTAGTTAGACACAGTTACGCCGGCTGAAGTTAGGGTAGACTTCAGCCAGCATAACTGTGTCTAACTATGCTGACACAGGGGGAGGGACAGGGGGAGTGCACCAGAGCTCTGGTTCTGGCCCAATGTCCTGACTGAGTATTAAAAGCGGTTTTCCACTCATCCCCTTGGCCAATCCGAATGAAGTTGTAGGCACCTCGAAGATCAATTTTGGAATACATTTTTGCTCCCCGGAGTTGATTAAATAAATCAGAGATTAGAGGTAAAGCATAGGAATTCTTCACAGTAATGTCATTCAGGGCGTGATAGTCAATACAAGGGCGTAAAGTTCCATACTTATTGGAGACAAAGAAAAAGCCATTCCCTGCTAAGGATTTTAAAGGCTGGATGAAGACTTTAGATTTTCATAGATTTACTCGTCCATAGCATTAGATTTAGATAATGGTAGAGAATAAAGTCTTCCTTTCGGTAGTCTAGAGTTAAGTAGGAGATCAATGGCACAATCATAAGGACGATGCGAAGGTAATGCATCAGCAGCCGTAGAAGAAAACACATCAACAAAATCACTGTGGTGACTAGGAAGACCTTCGGGAAGAACAGAGACAGCACAGATGGAAGGCTTCAGACAGGTGGGGGTGCATTGAGAACCACATTGAATAATTTTGCCAGAAGTCGAATCAATTGAAGGGTTGTGTAAAGATAGCCATGGGTAACTGGGGATCAACGGAACTGATGGGGAAGAAATTAAATAGAATTGAATCTGCTCTGAGTGAAGGGCTCCAATAGACATTTCAAGAAGTGGGGTGGAGTTGACAATTACTCCTCCAGCGAGGGGATTACCATCCAGGGAACAAATAGAAATCAGAGAATACAGAGGCACAGAGACTTAGCGAAGTCCAGGTCAAGAAAGTTTCCAGTGGCTCCACTGTCGATAAAGGCAGTTAACTGAATCTTTTCCTTCAGGTAGAAGATTTTAGCTGGAACCAATTTGGAGTTGAGTTTAGAAACTAAATGCAGGCTGAGGTGAATCTCCCTTCCTCCAACTAGGCCCAATCTTTTCCCGCCATATTTGGACAAACACGGACCAAATGTCCCTTCAGACCACAATACAGACATAGGGGTAGATCCTGAACTACGTTTACCGTACGTTTATTCGTGTAGCGTATTTTCGTGTGCGTACATTCTATACACTCCCCTAGGCACACCCCTTGAACGTAGTGTTTTGTCAAGATGCGCTTTCCACACCCTACCTTAACTTTTGGCAATTTAACCGCAGTGATCCGCACACGTACGCATGGGCAACACGTATTTACGCAGCTAAGCACGCCCATACTGTACACTTTAAATACAAACCCCCGCCTACTTAACGTATTTCAGAAGTATTTTGGACTCACGTAAAATTGGCATGCCCACACGTAAGTATTTACGGGACACATACGTGAATGGCTCATACGTTCACAATTACGCTACGTTACTGAGCGTATTTTCCATGGTGCGCATGCGCAGTACTTACCAAAAGGTGATTTTACGTCTCCGCCATGTGTAAATTTGCTCACAAGCGTTGTTCTGGATCTGGGCCATAGTCCTTGTATCCGTCTACGCTGCTTCACTTGCTCTGAGAGACGGAAAGCCTTTAACTGCATTGGTTCTGGGAAATTTTCAGAAGAGATGCTCGGAGGGTTAGAAACTGGAGATAGACGACCCTCTCTTTCATATTTTTGATCTCGTAGCCGTCAATCAATTTTAATGGCTAGAGAAATTAAATCCTCCAAAGTCTTTGCGGCTGGCAATTGTACTAAGGAATCTTGATTCTTGCAACTTCGTTACATACAATAGTACTTACGCTAAGGGAACATCTGCCATGAGTATATGCAGATGTTCCCAGACAGTGAATTTACACAAATGACTTGCGTAAATTCATTGTCGTACGTTGGTCTGGATCGACCTCTATGTGCAGATGGGGTGTCACAGGTACAAGAACACTGTGTAGAGATGGAGTAGCACAGATAAACTATGTGTGGATAGAGTGGCTCAGATGGACTATACACTATGTGCAGATGAGTGTGCTATGTGCACACAGAGACAAAACAAAAAGAGACTGGGGCACTCACACAAACTGAAACCCACTCACTTAATTCTGAGACAAAAGGATTGGCAGAGGGAACACTGAGGAAAGGATCGAGGATCACAGCAACCAAACAGGGCAGGGACCGAAGATACAGTAGCAAGCTGAGACTGTGAAATACACACTATAACCTGTGCCAGGAAGCAAGCCGTATCAGAGAAAATTGGTAGGGAAGACCAATGAGCAGCATGCCAGGAAGCAAGCCTCCTGGTGGTAACCAGGTAACACAGCTTAGACGGCACGGTGCATGAGAACATAGTAGTGCCCTAACACATGGCAATTACGCATTGGAATGTACTACGAGCAATTTTGGATTATGCACTGTAAGCCTTTCCAGGGTGTGTCGACCAGCCATGCGCACAGTGTTTATGTATTGTGGGCCTGAGGAGTTGATTAAATCATACATTAAGAGCTTGGTTATGCGTGACTCACTATTGCACACTATATTATAGGTGGGCTGTGTGCATAAAAGTTAAGGCAGGCTCCAGGATATGAAAGTTACATACGTGTGAGGGGAGTGCAATGCCCATCCACATACAGAATATAGAATTGTACTTTACGCAACTTAGATTTCACTGCTGAGACTTCTGTACTTAATTCAGGATCTGATCCATAGTTATTTTTTAACCATTGTTTGAGAGTAACTAAACATGACTACAATTAGACTACAATCAGTAGTCACTATACAATTATTGGGCCAATCAACCATAATTGGCTGATTGGCCCAATAAATGTATAATGAGTATGTTGGACCGATTTGTCAGAATTAGAAATGCTTCCAATTGATAACAAAATTGGTTACTTTGCAATAAATACTTGTTTAAATCATTTATGCAGAAATAATATATCTACCGATATGACCAAAAACTATTTCTAATTTACATGAATATGAAAACCGAAAATTTGCTCTAGCACATGATAATGTGTCAACATTAGGTTTTCTGGCAGTTGTAGTGCCTTTACTCTTCCCATTCTATTATTTCTGCAGTATAAAGCAATGCACTAGAGCGATTATTGGCCCAATCTTCATCGGGTGATCGAGCAAATGATCGCTGTAGTTTGTGGGCAAGATACATATTTGAAACATCAAATAAATATACCAGAAGTTCTGATTTGATTATTTTTTGACAAGTTTAATTTATATTGGATGCTAGTGTCTGAAATTTAAAACGGAGCCAATCAGCAAACTTATTCTAGTGCCTCCCTCTTCTGCTAGAATTATTGGTCTGCTTAGTAATCGTCGCACTGTATGGCCAGCTTAAGTAGTTATTGCATGATAATTTTTTGACAATAAAATTGCCAAATAATTTGAAGACGTGTACTACCTTCTCTCATTTGAGGAATCTTGTGTCCTCTATTAATTAAAAAAAAATTGTAGTTTAAGGTGTATTTTCGTTTGACTGAAGGAGTTCATTTTTTTTTATACCTGTACACATTTTTAAAATTGTAACAATTGTGCTTAGGACACCCTTAACTAGACAGTCCAGTAATAGTCTCCTTAGATGCTTTTAGAACTGTTTAATACATTTTCTGGATCTTCATGTGTTTTTTGGCAAAATGTGACCTTTAGTAATACTCTTGGAGAGCAGTTGCTTGCACTTTATTTATGTCACGTTTCCTTAAGGTGAATTTCTGAGAACTGACATTTGACAATGAAAAACATTCGTTCTTTCTAATTTTCCATTATATTTCCATTCTCTTAGATGAGAATCTGGGAAGAAAATCAATGGAGTTGTTTATTTCTTCATCTGTGCACCAGTTGCTTAAATATTTCTAGTCTCCTGAGTTCAACTATTTTTCTTAGTTTTTCATAAATCTTTTATGACCAAAGCTTGACTGTTTGCTAAACCTATTGTGTGAAATAGTGCAAGCCAAGGGTGGGCTGATGCAACTTGTATAACTTGTTGAATTGGAACATCTCACTGATGTTGTCTTCAGAGATGATTATTCAATGTTTTCACATTTTCTGCTTCAACATGTGATATTTTTGTAACACAACAAGTATTAGGGCAATAAGTTCATTGTTTAATTGGCTGCAATGTTGTGTAGTATTTTGTTTTTCAGTATATTACAGAAGGGAAATTCTTCAATTTTTTTTATATTAGTTCTAACACGCATTACAGATCCTGTGCATTTGAAATGGCTTTAGCGATTGTGATTGCTTTTAAATGTAAACGTCCCATGCGTGATGGGTGCGACCTCCTCATGATACTCTAAGAAACTTACCACTAACTTAACAATATAAATGAAACACACCAACACTTTTAATGGGAAATAAATCAGTTTATTAAATTAACTTAAATTGATTGGTTAAGCTAATTAAGTTTTTGATGGGGGCCAAGAAAGCAGGTATCATTATATATAATCAACTTACATTAGCATAATAGTATAACAATTGATTATGTATCTTACAACTATAAATAAAATACTTACATCACGATCAGTTAGTTTAGAATAACAACCAATAACAGTGCTTCATTTAAGCACCACGTAAGACCGTCCATAAAGACGTGAGGCAACAACACAAAATTCATCCTCTTGTAACCCGGATAAAGCCAATGCAAAAATCCCATATCTTTTTTATTTTGTGGCAGCTCATGTGATTAAGTGATGATGGAAAATAATGATCTTTCCATATTTTGTGCACCGCAGAGCTTTTTGCCTGAGTTGAAACATAGTATGCAATACAAGTTAGTCACCCCCTCCTGACCATCTGCACAGATGGGTACAATATATTTGTATTCATATATTACACAATTACATGAAGCCACCATTGGATTC
>WWET01002318.1:116881-140281 GCA_011038615.1 Limnodynastes dumerilii
CTGCTGGCTCTGTGAGCAGCGGCATCATATAAGTCTGGATTCGGACATTGAAGTGAAACCAGACTCACCATTTATGATAGTTTTCTGTTCCATGTGAGCACAAAACACACCCAGATGGCGTATGCACATGCAATGGGGCGCCATGTGTACAGCGTATATGCATGGCAGGAGGGGGAAGGTATGCTAATCGTACAGTAAGAGTAGCAGTAAGAGCTTGGTGAAGCCCTTACGTTTGACCTTTCATTTACTGGTCCCATTTTCCATGGGGCTGGTGTGTAAATGTTAAGGAAGGGTCCTGGTGATGGTATTCCAGTGCGTGTGAGAAAAGTGCTCTCCTCTTACACGCAAAAGCTTTGACCTCAGCACCAGCGGAGTTCTGGATTTGGTGCATTGTCCTAAATTCTGCAAAAGGGCTAATAATATGATACTTTACTACTCTTTACTGCTTTTACTCTTTACTGCCTTTAATATTCTCTTTACTATTTTTTATATTCCCAATTTTAATAAAAGAAAGGAATACCAGAAAGGAATATACATTATTTGAAAGTTATGTGAACATAAAGATTAAAAAAAATATATATATATATATTCCCTGAACTCTCTCTAGCAGCATTGTAATAAAATTTTGATCTTTAATCTTTTATTTAATTATAGACTTATTTTTCTATGCATACATAATGCCATGACTTAAGTCTGTACCCTGGAGCATATATATTTGTTCAAAAATGACAACATATTTTTTAAAGATGAATAATAGAATTGTGTATTTTAAATATATTTTGTTGTAGATTAAGAAAAAGGTTAAAATATGATTTTTTATTAATAAAGCATCTTAGATTCATTTATAAATTTAAACAATTTTTTTTACAATTTTCTTATTTTTTTAAATACCATATTAGATGAGCCAAGTGGGTTTTCTGTTCTGTCAAATTCTCTATTTCATGTGAATATTGTCTATATATCTATTTTTTACACTGGGTTTTATCATGGACACTTTGTACATTTATAATTCCACTAATGGATCAGCAAAGTTGACAATCTTGATTATTATCACTGCCTTAAGGGTACATGGGTCAAGGTCAATGGAAAAACTTAAGCAAGTTGGGATAAAATATCCTTTTAGATCAGTCCACCAGTCAAAGTGGACCCTGAACGACCAGCTTTTGTTGGGCTTTATGTTTGTTAACTAATACATGGATTTTACATACTCACAGAGTAGGGGTGGAGTGAATCCCCATTGTCATGCGTAGTTATGGAAACTTAAGTGTCCATAACCCAGCCTTAACTTCTCCACAAGGATTTGAGTCCATATAGATGCAGATCTGATTACTGCTGCACCAATTGTCTGATCTGCATGGGAAGCCCCGTGCTCGGGATTTTGCCATACGGAAGGAAAGGACCGCATTGTTGGATGGATCTCCATGCGGAAAGAAAAAGAGTTCCATTCATATGCAGATCAGTTACATAACATCTGGCGCATGCACGTGCAGAAGATACAAGGGGACATACGTAAGTGGCTTGCTTAAGTCCCTCTGTTGTATTAAACTTGAATCTGGCCCAGTAAGAGGAACTGCTAGTTTGCTAGTTCCTAGAAAAGAATAATGGACCTGATTCACACTTAAGATTATCTGACTTCTTAAGTGTGAATCTTCCGAAAATCTGCGTAATCTTCCAAAATTACCATATACACATGCATAGGGGAGGGATTTAGATTAGCCGAGGAGGGCGGGTAGAGGCATTGGGCCGGATCCAGAACTACGTCCGTCTTGCATAGACGGACGTAGTTCAATAAACAGTAGCTACTGCGCATAAAAAGACCGCATATACGCAATCTACGTATCGAAACGATACGCAGATTACGTACAATAACTACTACGCATGCACAGTAGCTACTGTTTATTGAACTACGTCCGTCTATGCAAGACGGACGTAGTTCTGGATCCGGCCCAATGCCTCTACCCCCCCTCCTCGGCTAATCTAAATCCCTCCCCTATGCATGTGTAAATAGGTAATTTTGGAAGATTACGCAGATTTTCGGAAGATTCACACTTAAGAAGTCAGATAATCTTAAGTGTGAATCAGGTCCATTATTCTTTTCTAGGAACTAGCAAACTAGCAGTTCCTCTTACTGGGCCAGATTCAAGTTTAATACAACAAAGGGACTTAAGCAAGCCACTTACGTATGTCCCCTTGTATCTTCTGCACGTGCATGCGCCAGATGTTATGTAACTGATCTGCATATGGATGGAACTCTTTTTCTTTCCGCATGGAGATCCATCCAACAATGCGGTCCTTTCCTTCCGTATGGCAAAATCCCGAGCACGGGGCTTCCCATGCAGATCAGACAATTGGTGCAGCAGTAATCAGATCTGCATCTATATGGACTCAAATCCTTGTGGAGAAGTTAAGGCTGGGTTATGGACACTTAAGTTTCCATAACTACGCATGACAATGGGGATTCACTCCACCCCTACTCTGTGAGTATGTAAAATCCATGTATTAGTTAACAAACATAAAGCCCAACAAAAGCTGGTCGTTCAGGGTCCACTTTGACTGGTGGACTGATCTAAAAGGTTATTTTATCCCAACTTGCTTAAGTTTTTCCATTGACCTTGACCCATGTACCCTTAAGGCAGTGATAATAATCAAGATTGTCAACTTTGCTGATCCATTAGTGGAATTATAAATGTACAAAGTGTCCATGATAAAACCCAGTGTAAAAAATAGATATATAGACAATATTCACATGAAATAGAGAATTTGACAGAACAGAAAACCCACTTGGCTCATCTAATATGGTATTTAAAAAAATAAGAAAATTGTAAAAAAAATTGTTTAAATTTATAAATGAATCTAAGATGCTTTATTAATAAAAAATCATATTTTAACCTTTTTCTTAATCTACAACAAAATACATTTAAAATACACAATTCTATTATTCATCTTTAAAAAATATGTTGTCATTCTTGAACAAATATATATGCTCCAGGGTACAGACTTAAGTCATGGCATTATGTATGCATAGAAAAATAAGTCTATAATTAAATAAAAGATTAAAGATCAAAATTTTATTACAATGCTGCTAGAGAGAGTTCAGGGAATATATATATATATATTTTTTTTTCTATAGTGTGCTAACAGCATGGTTAGCATTATGCAATTAGTCTCAATGTCCCCATTAGACCTCTAGATTATGATTAAATACCCCAACAATTCTAAAATAATTGTCATGAAATACACAAAAATATTAAACCTAACACGCTAATGAAAACCCCGACAATTGCAAAAAACAGTCATTATTACACAAAAATATTAAACTTAACACGCTAATGAAAACCCTGACAATTGCAATAAAACTGTCATTAAATACACACAAAAATTAAACTTAACACGTTAATCAAAACCCCAACAATTCCAAAATTATTGTCACTTAAAAATAGTAATACAAAAAATACATAGATAAAATAATGACATAAAATTAATTAATAAAAAGAAGTACTTACCATCTTACCATCCCGTTTCCATGGTGACCAAATGACGTTTGGTCACCATGGAAACAGGATTTCCCAGGCTGGCCAAGGGTATATATATACCCCAATGACAGCAGAGCTGTCATTAGCGTCGGGATGTCCTGCATGCAAGACATGAGTTGCGACGGTTCAAATGGGTTTTTTTTTTTTCAAAAACTTCCCACACGGATTAAAAGCTTGGAAGATGGGATCCAATTCAAATCCCTGGGTTAATGGCTCTTAGCACTTAGCACTGTATGAGTGTCAGAATATTGGCTGCAGACTTGTTACCCTATTGGCTGATCACCCCTGCAGCTTTATCACCCTATTGGCTGATCACCCCTGCCTATGTGCATGACTTCTGTCTGGGTCTTCATGTAAAACGTTTGTGGAAACGTGCTCCCTTGTTATGGTAACTGCTCTGTGGTGGGATTTCTCTTCTATGTCTGCCTAGCCATCAAGCCAATGAAGCCAAAACCCTTTTCACAGCACCTGCGAAGCAATGCCCCCTTTTCAAGTTAATGTTTTTTTCCTTTCTTTTTTATTAATCGTTTTTGAGGTATTTCTGGGATACCAGAATCCCTCATGGGTGGCCCACTGGGTCACTGACAGTATAGCTGTGATCTTTCTTACCTTGTGTGTAGCTCGAGCAATGGCTTGTAAGGCCAATTTCTTAAACGGGGCTGCAGGGGAGCTGCTAATAGGGTGAATTGGATTAAAGGTGAGTGCAGGGGGGATGGTTGCCCCATACCAACTGCACCCCTAGCACCCACTGTAATTGCACCCCTGATATCACTCATCCCAGGCATTCTGTTTAGTTTTTCCACTCAACTCAATAAAGTTGTAGTTTTTTAACAAGCCTCCATGTCTCCACAAGCCCGGCTGTATGTTCAGCCCTCCGTGATTGGCTGATCACAGTCATGTGATATTTCCTGTCAGAGGCAGGAAGCAGAAAATACAAGGCTCAAAAGATTCAAAATTTTTGTGAAAATGGTGTTTTGCCTCAATTACAGATCTGAATTTGGTGGGAGGAATCGAGGCATAGCTTGGTTCGACTCAGAACCCCAAAGTTCGAATGTGTCGTAATTCATGGAATCCGAACCGCTCATCTCTAGCTGATATATATTGTCTTTATTATTGATACATGTTACTGTTACAAAACTGTATTTCTGTTGTATTGATTACTTGTACATGTTGGACAAGTTTGGTTTTCAATAAACTAATAATAATAATTAATAAAAAATAAAAAATCTTACATTCTGGTGTTGGTACCAGAGAGCAATCAGGATACATGCTATGTAAAGGCTGGTTTGTTTGCTGTTTATTTTAGTAAATATTTTTACTTTTACTTTAACCATTTGTTTGGACAATCCATTATTAATCTTTATTACCATCATGTAATTTTTCTTTAAAATACCATATTTTTTTCCTTCTTATCCATAATTAATCTACAATCATTCAGCAAAAAAAAAAGGCCTTCATAAATGTAATCCTCACTCCTTCAAATATCTGTCTGATGGAAAGGTCTTGGTTACAGAGGTTCAGCTTACATTTCTGGAAAGAAACCAAACTCTTGCAGCCAGAACATTCAGCATGCAGATCCTGGTTAGAGATATATAACTCCAACACCAGTTCCAACTTCACCTTCAATTCTCCTTTCAAATCAAACCCATTTTACTCAGGACCCACCTCCATCCCTTAGTTACAGCACAGTCTTGTCAGAGGTGGGGTGGCACCTAAGTGGCTAATCAATAGCTAGGGAACAACCCTTCTCTTAATGTCTAAGAGAAAACATAGCTCAGGACCCCCTGTTGTTTTGATTCTGGCAAGCCTTAGGTGTTGATAACCTCTGCCCTGCCCCTAGATATTAGATAGAGACCAGTCACTCCCAAAATTAACCCTTGGCAGGGATTTGTAATGTCACACTGGCCTTATCAGCTCTCATTTTCCTGTTTCTGGTGTAAGGGCCACAGTCTGGGGGGTTTGGTTACTATGGGGGTGGAGGGGAGGGGGGGGGGGGGGGGGTATGACCATATATGGACTTCCTGCACACCATGTTGGGTGTGTGAGTAGTCTACCTGCACTTGGCTATAGACAGAGGTTTTGTTAATGATAACAGACCCTTTGAAATCAGATCTGGTTATCCCAGCTGTAGACCCAAACAAATAGTTAATCTAACCATCTGATTGGACTTTAACTGCATTAAAAGAGACATTACACAATAAACATCCTATTGCTACATAACTACATAATACTATTAAAATATCACACATTCAACACGCTATAACTACATGCTACATAACACAATTCTATAACTACACAAACTTCATATGGTATATGCAAAGTATAATACATACAGACTATATATTTCCAGAGGTCACAGATACAAATGTGATATTAAATGTCTGTTATAAATGTCTAAGATGACAGGGATAAAAAAGTAATATGTAAGGGGACTCCCATCTGTTTCTGGCTGTGGCTCCCCGGAAAGAACGACCCTATTTCGATAGGGCCGTTTTCTCCCAGCCAGTTTCGATGAGGCATAGCAATTGATCCATGGAGCACCAAACTTTCGGTGCTCTGAAAGGTAAGGCAAAAAAATACCCTAACCCTCCCTTCCCGGCAGCCTGACCCTAACCCTTCCTTACCTGCAGCCTGACCCTAACCCACCATCTCCTGCAGCCTGACCCTAACCCTCCCTTCCCCGCAGCCTAACCCTGGAGAGGTTACTCACCTTTCCCGTGGTCCGGTAGCGGCTAAGGTATTTCTGAAACGGAATGGGTGAGTATGCCCATCAGCATACTCACCCATTCTAAAAAAAATAGGAACTTTCAGATGTCCCTATTTCGAAAATCAGGCTTTCTTAGCGGGGACTGCAACCGTCTGTTTTTTTACAGTTAGTGTCCCAAAAAACAGTACTTACTGGGTTAAGCACTTTAATTATCTTGAAATCACCTGGCGTGCTGGCCCTGGTCCATATTATACCATGTTCACACTGAAGCCCCGGCAAAAACCCGGGTTTTTTAACCCGGGTTTTTGCCGGGGCATGCAGCAGAAAAACAGGGAAAACCCTGTTCACACTGCAGCATAGACCCGGGAAATTCCCGGGTCAGGCCCGTTCACACTGAACGGGACTGACTCGGGATTCTTCGGTTCTATGCTGTTAAACTATTGTATACCCCATTCTATTCTATAGTCTATACTATTTCATACCCTATTCTATACAATAGAATAGGGTATAGAATAGTATAGACTATAGACTAGAATGGGGTATACAATACTACGCTACTCACCTCTCCTGCAAGTCCCTCGATGATCCTCTGGGTCCTCGCAGGACTTCATTCACGCGATGCCTGAATGAAGTCTTGCGCATGCGCAGGACCTCCATTACGGCCGGACTTGCAGTCAGCCGCGTCGCAGGACAGGTAAGTTCTGTTTAATATTTTTTAAGTGTTTTTTTTAAATTAATTTATTGTTTTTATTTATTTAAAACTTTTTTTTTTAATTAAGTGTTTTTTTTAAAGAAACGAAGCTGATTGGGTCTTTTTTGACCCAATCAGCTTCTTTCTGTGCGACCCGTGTTACAAAAAACACGGGTCGCACCGTTCACACTGAGGGCGACACGGGTCAGACACGGGAATTACCCCTCGTTAAATCCCGTGTCTGATTCCCGGGTCTCTCTACCCGGGTCGACGCGGGTGTGACCGTTCACACTCAGCCTAGACCCGGGATTTTGGCTCAGTGTGAACGGGGTATTAGTGACCTTAGTGTTTCCTGACTTGTGTCTGATCTGAGCATAAGCATTACCTTGCTCATGGGCACGACCGTCCAATCATGGGCAATTTCTCAGGTGCAAGCTTTCCAACTACGAATCAGCTCCAAGTGCTCTCTATTTGCTCTCTTTAGACCAGAATTACCTGGAAATCTAATGCTTGTTTCTTTGACTAGGTAACCAAAGATATATGTCTCAATATCATATAAAAATATCTGTCTGGTGGTCAACCAGGAATGTATTTTCAGAGCAGTAACACAGTGACTGTAATTTACTGTATCTTATCCACTGTATTTGTGGAATCTTTAAACATCATTTACTGAACTTCTATGCAGATACACCTCCTGGCAGGCATATGTGCAATCACATTAGTTCCTATAGAAGCATAAAACATTTGAAGACACTTTACTTGGCTTATGTTGAAATGTCCTTTCCTTTCCCTTCCTTCCAAATCTCTAAGTATAGATGGTACTTTCCTATAAAGGAATAGTGTGGAAAACCTGTACATTATTGTCTAGAGATAACTTTTTATATCTTTGTAGTTGGGTGTGTCTCTCACAGACAAACAGCTTGCAACATGGAAACCATGGTGTATCTTCTTGGTTATTGTTCGTAATTGGATCAATTGCAATGAAATAGTTCTATTACATAACAATATTGTAGTATTTTGTATTTATTGAAAAAAGTCCAGAAATGTTTCAAAGTTTGATTTACTTACATACCGTATTCCCCCACGTATAAGATGCACCCCGTTTTTGGAGCCTAAATTTAAAAAAATAAAAAATGTTTAAATGTATTTTTTTATCTATTATTTTAAGCATTATTTAATAAAAAAATGGGGTGCATCTTATACAAGGGATCAGGGGATGTAACACTGAACTTACCTTTTCTGTCCCTCCAGCAGTTTCAGGGTCTTTCCCATGCAGCTCTGACTCGCAGAGCTAAGGTCACGCAACGTCTATGTGCAGTGCGCAACGCGAGGGAGACAGTCTGAGTCACAGCCACGGGGAGAGAGCCTGAAACTGCCGGAGGGACAGTAAAGGTAAGTTCAGTGTTACATCCCCTGTATAAGACGCACCTGAGTTTTAGACCTATTTTTTGTCTAAAAAAGCTCCTATTCTATTCCAGACAATGGACTTTTTTAAAGAAGACTGTAAGCCCGATGGAGTAGCGTGCCTTGGTGTGGTACAGCTCTGTACTTGCAGGTACAGGTGCCTGGAGTCTCTCTTAATCTTGTACAGCCTGTGCTTTTTCCTGGCCAAGAATTGCTCATCCACTAAGCACCTTGGGCCGGATCCAGACCTAAGAGCTTGTTACGTTTCATCGCGTAGCGTATTTTTTATGCACTCCCCTCGGCACACCACTCACTCACTTTGACTGTTTTACGCTTGCCAGACCCTATCTTAACTTTTCAAAGCGTAACTAATGATATACGCAAAGGCTTCACATACGTAAGTGTCTAAGCACACCCATACTGTACGATTTAAATGACTCACCCCGCCTCTGAAGCGTAATTACGGGTGTCGTATGGATGTCACGCCCCTTTTGTTCATAGTTCCGCTGTTGATATGTGGCTGGTACATACGTTCAGAGTTGCGTGACGTAACATCTCCGCGCACATGTGCAGTAAATACTAATGGGCGATTTTATGTCAGCGGCTAGCGTAATATCGCTTGCGTACGTAGTTTAGGATCTTGCCCCTTGTGTCAGCTATCATCCCTGGGAGTATCATCTTGACCAAGAGATTGTTACAGATCTGCGCATCACAGACAAGGGAACCATCATTTATTTTTCTTCATTCTTTCCTGTCTAGGCGGTTGAGACAAGTTTGTCACCCTAGAATCAGAAGCATAAAGCAAGTGTCAAGCAGAAAGGCAGATCTTCCTCACCATCACCCTTTTATCACTAGTGTTTCTCAGGAGATTGGCACCTGGGGTATGGGTTGGCCTCTGCCTTCTTACAAGGCACGCTACACTACTGTCAAACACCAGTGCACCCACTCCTAACACAGCTATCACCAGGAGTAAGGGGCTTTAGAGCTTTATTTAGCAAGAAAAGTCTATCACAAAATAGCTGAACAGAGAAGTGTTCTTTTCTTTTTCAAGTATTTTTAATAAGCTGAGTCTGCAGTATTTATAACACTTAAAGCAGTCAAGGTCACATAAATCCATAGCCTGTTTATAACAATAGAAGTTGGTGCTGTCTAGTTAGTATGTTTCTAATGTGTAAAAGTCATAAAGTTCTTAGTCCATACATTTTACAATACACAGGCTGTGTTCTGTATCTTTGCTGCTGGTAAGTGTTACTATGCTCTTCACAGAAATAAACAATATGACACAAAGGTATGAAGAGCATTAGGCACTCATTATATACAGCTGGTAAAGAGAGAACCATGAACGTTTTTCCTGTACAAATGTGCTTTCAATTCTTCCCAAAATAAAAATGCAAAGAATAAAACAGTGAATACAGTATGAGGATCCTTTGCACTCTATCTGATGGATAGGATAAAATGCTTATTATTTATATGTGGTGCTGGCAGAAGTTTGTGTTAAATTGGCTCTTCAAATTGCCAGACATTTTTTTTTTTATTAATAGGATGCCTCAGTTACAGAAAAAAAAATGGAGCACTTAAATTACTGAAGGATTATGCCAGATAGCGATAGAAATGGTTTATTCATTTTGCTAATCACAAGCTGCTTCCATAAATACATTTAACCTAAATATAAAAAATTATTTTATTAGTTTTTAATCACTTAAAATTACTTCAAAATAAGCAGGACAGGTACAATACAAAATAGTCTGACCTGATATGTAACACTTTTACAATGGATACTGGGAATAGGGGTTCTCTGTACAGTGCGTTTACCCAAATCTTGTGTCTCTCTGTCATGTGATTACCAGAGATGACTCGAGCAACCCCATGTGTACTTTTAGGCTATAGATATCACAATGGCTCAATTTTATGACAGACAATGAATTCAAATTGGAATCTAGCTGAAATATAAACAGCTGTCATTGTCTTCCATCTCTAGCAGTGTGTAACTACTGACAGTGGGAGTATATGAGAGCCTGCATAGTAACATACAGGCTGAAGCTATATAACCACTATTCACCAACAATAATTTTCTACTTTACAATAAAAAAAATTTTGTAAAACAAATAAAAAATATTTCCAGTCTCCCCCTGAAACCTGGAAAATGATCCCCAGTTCCTAGGTGCTGCTAAAGATGTCTCCCTTACAGGTGGAAAAACCCCTACCTCCAGGAAAGCTCACAAGGGCCCTATGAGTACAATCCTTCCAGGGGGGTAAAGAGAGACTTTATGCTGCAACCGACGATCAAGAGGACTCACCAACCAGACAACCTAACGCCAACGCGTTTCAAACACGTGTGTGTTCTTTCTCAAGGCTGGTGATAAATAAAATCATCAATGTCTTTATTCTTGACCAAATAATTTTCTACTTTACAATAAAAAATTATTTGGTCAAGAATAAAGACATTGATGATTTTATAAACATATGGAGCCATCTTTTTTACATCATTGAATGAGAGAGGGGTCTTCACCTTTTTCTGGCTCCCAAGGGTAGTGCTCACGAGGGTTGGGGACACTCTCTGATTTCTAATAACAGAATCCTGTAGAGACAGAAAAAGTGTCACTGTCTCTATCACACGGACACAGGAAATATTTTGTCATGACATTTCAGTGTTGGAACCTTACTGGAAAAGGGAAAAGCCAATTACTTCTGTATTGATAAGAGAGATACCCTGCGAGTATATTACCTTCCTAGACATACACTTACCTGGATGTGAGGTTTCCACGCAGGGTGTTCTCCCTTTTCCTTCTCCGGGTCGCGGCGCGGGTCGCAACGTCAATTTCCTGTGGAGAATAAATAAGACAATCATTGCTGCATTGGTATAAAGAATACACTGTGTGAGTATATGATCTTCTTAGACAGGGCTGTACCTTGTTGTGAAGTTTCCACGCAGTGTCTCTTTCTTTCCGAGTCAGAGCCTGGACTGCAGTACTGATATCCTGTGTGGAATAGGAAAGACCATTATTATTATGCTGATACAAAGAATACACTGTGTGAGTATATACCTTTTAGATAGGTACTTACCTGGTCGCGAAGTTTCCACGCAAGGCCTCTCTTTCTCCTTTTTCCCTTCTTCAAAGCACAACAACGGTACTCTAGGAAGAGAAAGAGAAACAACTGAAAAGAAAGGAAGGTGGATATTTAAGGAATAGGACCTCAGAGAAACTAGTGGAACCTGGAGGACTGTTCTTGTTAATATGCGCAGATAATTGTTAATATGCGCAGATAACAAGATACACAGAGTGTGAGTATCCTGGAAAAGTGATATCTTCTGTTAGAAATAAGACTGTATTACGCTAGTTTTTTTTTCTCTCTTTTTCCCCGGGAACAACGGATCCTCCAGAGTAGCAAGGAATCCTCTTCGACGTTTTGAAAGGACGTTTTGATTGGGATTTACACACCACAGTTTTGTGGAAACATTGAGAAGAACTATTATTGGAGACTATTTGTTTAAGGTATTAACCATCACTATCCCAGCGCGGATAATCTCTCCACATTGTTTTGTGTTTGCAAGTAAGGGAGGGTTAGGCTCAGGCTGCCAGGAAAGAATGGTTAGGGCTAGGGTAGTGAGAGGGGAGGGTTAGGGTTAGAATTAGGGAAATGAGTGAGGGACTATTTTTATTTACAATTTCAGTGCACTGACCTTTTGGTGCTCCATGGATTGATTGCTATGCCTCATCGAGGCATAGCAATCGAAATCCCAGCCAGTTCTGAACTGGGGAGAACTGGGGAGAAAACGGCCGATTTTGAAAATCAGCCGTTCAGACCAGAGCCCCGCACCCCTTCATAGGTGGCCGCACATAGGGAGCGAAGCACCGCTGATGTGTCCTGGGCCCCTAAATTTATGGCGGCGGCCATGCATGCATGTATGGTGGTGCAGCTCAGAATTTTTATGGGTAATGAACACGTATGCCATAAAAAAATGTGTCAATGCATCAGCGCTTGCTGCAACACTGCGAGAGAGTCAAATGTGACAAAAAGACTGAAGCTGACACACTATCAGTGAAGAACAGCCTAAGACTAGCAGCAATTATCAGGAATTTATACTTTGTAGTAGTCATTTTTGCCTGTGTTAGCTTTAAGCAGTGCTAGGCTGCTGCCTTATCAGCCTTTTGGCTGATTAGGTCCTGTTGTTAACTCCAGCTGATACATGGCAAGTTATGGGTTGCTTGGAAGTATGTATGGAAAACTGGATTAGCCATTTCTCCAAATAGTATGTTATGTTTTTATTTATTCTTTTTGTAATACTGCACTTTAAGTATGAGGCTTTTATCTTTCCATTTACAGACTTTGGAAGGCAGCTCAATAATATGATTTAACTAGAACTGTCAGCCCACTTGATAAGGTTAGAGAGGTATTTTAAGAGATTTCTTTTAATAACAAATAAAATATACTTGTAAGAGACTCTAGCAACATTTGAGATCTGTAGTGATTCATCAAACTAGATGGACTCTAACTGTTATGCAGTGAGTGGCTGTCTGGGTAGAGGAAGAACAGATGGAAGAAAATGTCTCAAACCTTTGTTCACACTATTCCTTACTATGAGCTCTTGGGAAAACACTCCTATCACTGACATAGACTTCTGATAGCAGGCCCATGTCTTAACATTTCCGATTCAATCACACGTAAAATGGTGACTGACTTGAATGGTGAATCGCTTAGCATCTGCCTATACTGTAATGTTTAACTACCTCCTACCTGCAAATGCAACCCGCCACCATATCAGGTGTTAATAGAAATGAAAAAAGATGGAAGTCAGAAAGGGTTGCATTGCGTTCAGATCTCATCGCCCGGATCCAGACAGTTTCCAAATACTAGTATTGGAACTCTTTCTCCAGTCCTATGTGATTAGTGCAATAGCTGCAGGGGGAAGAGTAGGTGATTGGTGTAACAGTTCTATCTTTACATTCAGTGATTCAGTAAATTATGGATTTTGAGAGCTTGGAGCTTTCATGTCATCCTTATCTATTATCCTTATCTTATCTACTTTCTTATATACTTTATTTAAGGTGTAGCACTGAACACGTAAGTAAACTGTTTGAAAGAAAAATCAGTTTATACTTCAAAAGGAAACTAGTTTAAACACATGTTACTGTATTGTATTCATAATGCTTGAAATTTGGCAGTGACTCAATATCCGAGACAAAATCCCCTAGTGTTTCAGGACAGCAGTTATTACTAAGTGATTCCCGTTACTAAAACATTCCCGGTTTAATCTATAAAAAGCAAGAGATACATCACCATAATTAGAGTAGAAGCCTGGCATCCCTACATATTGTTCAGAAATGGTAAGGATTATAAAACAAAGTGTTCTACAGCCTTTAATAAATCTCATACAGGAACATTAGCTATAATGTTAAAGAACTTTTGATATATACAAGATACATAATAAAATAATAAAATATGTATTTTTATGTTTTTTGTGTTGACTTAATGCGTTATTGATTTTTTCAGGGCCAGATTTAGGCGTGTAGTTGCCCATAACTAGGCAATACTACTGCACTACTACTATTGCAGTCCCCGCAACAAGGGCCTCCTTTAAGAAATAGAGACAGCCAAAAGTTCCTTTTCGGCTGTCTCTATTTTGAATAGGGGGCCGTTTTAGAATTTTTTTTATGAATAAGTGATTGTGCCGATCGGCATACTCACCCATTTATTTTTGCAGAGACCCGCTGACAGCTCCGGAAAGAGCTTCAGAGAGGTGAGTAACATCTCCGGGGACTTTTAGTGTTAGGAAGGAAGGGGATCAGGGTTAGGCTCTTAGGAAGGGAGGATTAGGGCCATAGAACGGGAGGGTTAGAGTCAGGCTGCTGGGAGGGAGGTCTTAGGTTTAGGCTAGGAAGAAGAGAGGGTTAAGGTCAGGCTGCGGGGAAGGGTTAGGGTCAGGCTGTGGGGAAGGGAGGATTAGGGTAATGGAAGGGGAGGGTTAAGGTTAGAATTAGGAAAAGGGTTGGGGTTACTTTAGCTACTTACATTTCGGATCACCATGTTTGGTGCTTCGATGATCGATTGCTATGCCTCATTTAAAACTGGCTTGGGAGAACAGCCCTATCGAAATAGGGCCGTTCTTAGCGCGGTCCCACACCCGATCCTGGCCATCATGATGATGCCCAGCAAATCCCACAAGGTAGCTCTAAACCTGAAGTCCGGGCACAGGCTCTGCAAAAGGGTTGACAGGACTCCCAATAAAGATAAAACTCACACCACCTCTGCCATATACTGGGTATGTGCAGAACAGGCACTGGTCTTTGCAGCGTATCCACCCTGCATATATGCAGACAGCATTGGATCAGACCTGGTGGCTGCAGAGTGTTTGTTCTGCAGCCTCCAGGCCTCTTTCCCCTGTTTCGTATCCAGCATGATCACCACCCAAGAAGATGGTCCCCTAAGTATCTTAATGGGAAATCTGCCATTAAATCCTTTTTGGACATGTAAGCGCTATGTAATGGCTCTACATACAAAATTTAAGACAAAGTACCAGACATTTCAGCATGTCCAATGTTATAAAAAATAAAAAAAAATCTTGTAAACATATTGTTAAAACTGAGAGCACAAAATAAGAAAAAATTATTAATTACCAGTACGAATAATAATATAAAACTCATAAAAAGTCTTGATATGCAATTTTATTGTTTTTAGCTTTTTTCTGAAGGAGACTATTTCTATCTGATATTCTGATCTCTTCAATAATGCTGTATATAACTTCCTCTGTATAACCCTTTCCTACAAGCAATTTCTTTTCTCCGTATTTTACTCTTAGGAATATTTTTCAACCAATTGGTGTGGTGGCAACTTTGAATATTAATAAAAAGAGTTTCTACCTGTAGGCTTGGTATTATTCTTGACCTTAATTACCCCTTCTGCTGCATAAATAGTTAGGTCTGACACATTAATGATATAAAAAAACTATTGAGCATATAAATAATATATCATCTATATATCTATCCACATTTTTAAGGAGTACCCCCAACTATGCCAACTACAAATTTGTTGTTGCTCCCAGGCTGTCATGAATAAATTAGCATAACTGGGCACTACTTTTGCCACCATGGTGGTCCCGGTCCTCTGAAAATGTGGTAGGAACTTTTCACAATGTCTATTAGGCAATAAGCAAGGTGTATAGAAAACAATGGGTGCTCCTGGTTTTCTATACACCTCGCTTATTGCCTAATAGACACTGTGAAAAGTTCTTCCAAGCACCTAGTAGGTGCAAATTTGTTACTTTATTTGTTGCATTGTTCTTTAATGTTCTAAATCTTATATGTTGTGTGTGCTTTTAATGAATCCCAATAAAGAATTCGTTTTAACCATATCACTGTTTATGCTTTGTTTCCCATTCGGTATGGCTAACAAATCAATGAGGATTTACTGATTTTAATCACCACATCACAAACTCGCATTGAAAGAAATATTTCCTGGGTTTAAGCACCTGCAGTATGCTGATTTTAAATGTTATTATTTACACTCTATAAAGTCTCCATACCCAGTCTCGGTTACTTAAGACTCCATACTCTTTTCTTTTCACCTCTTTCAATTTTAGGAGGTGGGAGCCTCTGCTACATTTTCAGGGATTTAGCATGGATTTATTAGGTCTTTGTTACATTTCCATTGTTCCACAAAATTACTTTGCCCACTTCCAGAGCTCCGGAGGTGAGGGCTGCATAGTGCGGCTGGGTCCTGCAGGCTACAGCTTCTGCTTTGCTACTGTGTCCCTTGATGCAGCTGCGACCCTGGAACTCTCCTTATACCTGTATCCTGCACAGGAAACTCTCACTGGGCAGCAATCTGCATGTGGTAGCAGATGAATATCTGGGAGGCCACCGCAATTTTCTTCCAAAGCTCACATTAGAGACGAGTTAATTAAACTTTTGATCAAATATAGTAAGCTAAATTTTAAGTTAAACTTTGTATGGCCTGCTAATTATGTTATAAATATCCAAATGGCCCTTGGTAGAAAAAAGGTTCCCCTCCCCTGGTGTATAGGAATGTTACATCAGTAGTGACTTAATAGGATTATTCAACCCATGGGGTATTCTCCACTTTATTAATGACCGCTAATTTATCCTTAATTTATGATTTGATACAGATCACCAGGTGCTGAAGAGCCACATCCACCATTTGTGATAGTTTTAATGTAATGGAATTTATTCCTGCCACTACAGGACACCTCACGTTTTTTTTAAATGAATTCTGGAAAATATATAGAAGATAGGGATGACAGGGGATACAACTTCTAAAAATCATCTCCTAGGACTCCTAAAATCCCTTTCACATCACCACAAAATACCCGGGATTTTTGCCAAAAACCCGGGTCTCGGCAAAATCCTGGGCATTTTGTGGAGATATGAAAGGGGTACTTCAGGTGGACCCATGTCAGAAGACCCGGGAATTCAACCCGGATGAAAAGAAGGGTTATTCCCGGGTCCGACACGGGTAGGGGTGCAGTGTGAAAGGTGCTACCCGGGTAGCACCTAACGCACTTGATTGGTGCAATTTTTTTACTGTTGCCCTGGCTACAAGTGTTTCCAGAGCAACAGTAAACAAATTACTCTGTCTGATGACGACAGGGCAGAACAGGCAGGTCTCTGAATTTCCCGGGTGTGCCCTGCAGTGTGAAACGGGGTCTGCTACCCTGGGATCCTCTGCTGCCCCGGCATTATCCCGGGTCTGTAAACCCGGGATATTACTGGGGTGGTGATCTGAAAGGGGTATAAATCTTTATACTTCTTAATGCTGGACTGGATTCACAACTATGTTTTTTTTAAGTGTTTTTAAGATGGCATGTACACAATCTACATAACAAAATTCTACGTAGATAGCATACAATATTTACTATGCATGCACATTAGCGCAGCACTTAGGCACGTAACTTAAAAAAAACATAGTTGTGAATGCGCTCCGCAATCATTATAACTTCTTAATATTCTATCCGTTGGGTCTGTTTTTAATTTGTTATACGTAGCTTCATCTGTCAACTGTCTGAGCACCTCCTCTTTAATATCCATAATCACAAGGCTTTCTCCTTTTTCTGGTTTGATAATTATTTTGTGGTTGGTTTGTAAGCTTTTTTATTGCAACCTTCTCTTTTCTAGCAATATTTGTGTATATTTTCCTTTAACTCTTAAATGATTCATTTACGAAAATTACCCCTAGGGTAAGGATTATGCCAATACCAACAGGCTAGAAGAGGTAAGAAAAGGAACATGTCTGACTTTCTTATGTAGGAAGAGGAAGTAATGTGATGAGACTGGGGGAGGTGAGTAATGGATGTCTTAGTCCATCTATGGTACTACTTTCTGTTAAGACTACTATATGTTATGTTCTTTTCTACACGTGAACATTTTCCAGTTCACACATAGAGGATTGTATGTTATATGCTGAGGCTTCCTTTGCAAAAGTAAATCTAAAATGCATTTAGTATTAATTAGGTACATTCTCAATGTTAATTGTATTTGCAAACAACATTTACATAATTCAAATTAGCTTACTACTTTCCACACCTGGTCTCTCTCCAAAAAATGAATGAAAAGTTTAGTATAACGAGGAATGACAATTCTACACCTGCTTACTGAGTGTTATTTAATTCCTTTATTACTGTAGCTAGCACATTTGTAAATCTATCTATGTTCTGAATGTAGTAACATTGCAACAAATTCACCAGATGCTTACAGCTGTGAAGTGTAATGAATTGTAACATTAGCTGCAGTCTTTATACCATGGGGGGGGAAGGGGTTGCAGAAGTTACTTTTGTACTTTGCTTGAATATTTAAGGAGTTTTTACTGTCAACAGTTTCACAACAATGGATCTGAATACTAAGCTATGACATGCCTCCAACATGACTTCTTAATACGTAGTAGGAGATTACACAGGAGTCCTGTGTTAATGGTGATATAATATTAATATGCATAATATGCAGACCATTAATGGCGGTATAGCAACCATTTGAAATTAACGACTGACACTACGTAAGCTGGCCATACACTAGAGCGATTGTAGTTCTGTCATGATCACTGTAGTTTTCACTGCACTTTATGTGTTCTGTTTACTTTTGTTGATCACGTGACCTTCTTTCAGTTCTCAGCACTTCCTGGTATTCGATCTCTGCTGCAGGCATTAGTTCACAGCTATGGCTCATTCTCTTGCTCACTGATTAGCAGCTCTATTTAAACCCTCCTCTGTCATCTTTTCACCATCAGAGCAACAGGTTCCCTTGTCTGCTGATATTGAATCCTCGGGTCTTCTTGTGTGCTCTGGCTCCCTGTTACAGGTCCTGTCTCCAGTCCTTGGTTCCTGTTATCCGGTCCTCGGTTCTTGTGTTCCATTGTGTCTGGTTCCTTCCTGTGTTTCTGGTGTCAGCACTTCCAGTGTCCTCTGCTCACTGCAGTATCCAGAGTCTATAGTCACTGCTGCGCTACCTCCTGCCACCCTCAGATCCTGTCCACCATCTTGGCGTCTGTGCACTTGTAAAGAGGACCACGACCTGCCGCTTGCCTGCAGCCAAGACCATCCCCACCATCAAGGGCTCTGCTGTACACCAGGTTTGCAGTTAGACTCCATGCCTCTGGGCCTGCGTGGTCCTTTTACGGATGGAGTCTAGTGGATGACAATTTTCGACAATGGCAATAAAACAGCAAAAAAAAGTTTGGATCTAGTAATTTTATTTTATAGTATGTTTAAAACATACCCAAACTGCTGATTTCACTTCCATCTCCACCTCCTGAGTGGAGTTACTTTGTCTGTCTCCATTATTACTGGTTAGTACAGCAGTAATAAAGTAATGAAAGTTCTGTATTTTGCAAGAAATGTAGAACTTTCATTACTATGTTACAGATATGCTATGCTACAAGTTATGTAGTCAGACAGAGTCTTCCAGCCAGGCAGTGGACTGGCCACACACTATTGACTGGAGCTTGGCCTTTTTGTTTTCCACCTAGCCAATAGCTGCATGGGTCTGCCAAGATAGACAGGAGGCCCCTGAAGCCAATCAGCTTGCAAGGGCCTCCTGTCAATCTCTGCAGCACCTCCCTCTTCTGCCAGAATTATTGGTCCCAGCAGGAAAGTTGAGTGGCACCAATATTGGAATAGGAATTAAGTCCATTTATCTGGCCACCCCCTGCTTGGATAGTATTATATAACCAGCTATAGAGTTCTCTTTACAACAAACCTGATGACTTAAAGCAATATACTAGTTTTGTTTGTTTGTTTGTTGTTTTTTTAAGTTCTGGTTTTTCCTAGTGAATTCTGTTATGTTTATCTGAGCAATCTGTGGTCAAATTCATTTTGTGGAGAAATTAATTTGTGACATTTATTTAGGGGTGTTTAGCATTAAAATACTGATAATGAGTAAGAAAATAAGGATGTGGAGGTGAAATGGGAAAGAGAAAGGAGGATAAACAGCTTTGGGGGTAGGCTGGGTTTAGTGATGGTGGTAAGTAGATCTTGAGTGAGATAACTCTGGAGTAGGCTTCCAGACTTCAGTATATATGGAGAAGTATTCAACAGCATGAATTTTGTGTGATTTTTCCTGCAGACATTGTTAGTGAAGTCGATTTCCAGCAGGCAATAATTTAACTTGTGGCTTTGTCTGATGATATTGATGACTGTTATGACTGTTGACAAAACCTTTTCCTGATTTGTTGGAAAAGTATTGTTGCCAGGGCATGTCTGTGTAGAAACAATAATTGATGACAATGTAAGGAGCTTCATTTTTCAGTAGCCAAATCAGATGTATTTCAAAGTACTGTATTGTGCAAACGGAATGAAGTTTTTTTCCTAGACAAAGTTTTGTTTGGAACAAACGTTTTGCGATTTCCAAACCACTGACAGTCTTTGTGCATTACAAAAAAAGAAACTCAGAAAATAAGAATCCTCTTTTCATGGGGTCAGAATTCATGCAGTGAACAAAAACAAGGAGCTGGCTACATTGAGGAACATCTATGATTACAAGAAGTTCCATACTGAAGGGGAATACAAAGATTTTAGTATATATATTTACTACTACTTTAAAACATACCAGACATTTTGAAAATGGAACAGATTCAAGTTTTTCTTCTGTTCCAAGTTCACAAATCAACTCAAACATTGCCTGATTACATAGCTTGTCTAAAGTCTCTTAGTAGTATGGGTCTTATTTTGTTTGTACTGTAAATATAGAAAATACCATATAGGGTGTTTTAAGAATTTATTTCTGTGTTGCAAAGGTGCTCTGTGCTCTACAAGTCAGGTAGCAGGTTTCTGTGGAGACAATGGGTGACGCAGAGTTCAGCCCCTGCTGTGTCACTAGACTGGGAGGAGTGATCAGAGCAGAGTGCATAAAGCCCAGTAAAAAGTACAGGAAATCTTCAAAGTTTATAAAAGGAGCTCTGAGGGAGAAAGTACAGAGCAGAAGAGAGTCAGACAGTGAGGCCTTTGTGAAAGGAAAGGCAAACTGATGTAGAGAATCAGGGCAAGGTTCAGAGACAGTGGACAGACACTTACGAGGTATGTCTATTAAATAACGAGACTTATTAAATAACTCACTTTTATTTATCGGTATTACAAATGTAATGCTTGTCCCCTTCAATATACTCCCCATTTGCACTAATCCATCCCTGTAGTCTTGTTTTCCACTGGTTGAAGGCATGGAGCAAATCAATTTCTGTCAGTTGTTTCAACATATCCGCCGTTTTCTTCAACTGACTCAAAATGTGTCCCTTTAAGCACTGATTAAACTTTTGGGAAAAGATAAAAATCACAAGGTGCTATATCGGGCGAATATGGAGGATGTTCAAGTGTAGTAATGTGATTGTTGGTCACAGAAAGTGCTGTGTGAGCAGGCGCATTGTCCTGGTGAAGAATGAAATCATTTTTCCACAGTTGCGGCTGTTTCTTTCTTACTCTCTCTCTCAGATTTTTCAAAGCTTCCTTATAATAATGCTGGCAACTGTTGTTCCTTCTGGAACCCATTCTGCCACATGTTCAAGGTCACTACGTATACAGATATAACCGGTTCTGACTGCTTTGTTTACTAGGTGGAATCACAGTCTCGTTATTTTATAGACATACCTCGTACACGAGTAATTTGATGTTCCTTGCTGGGTGTAGTGCAGTACACTAGTTGAGGAGATACCCTGGTCAGTTTCCTGTGAGCAACTTGCCTGAAGTAAAAAAGACTTGAAAGCGACTCTATGGGCTGAAGAGGGAGACTCCGACACTTAGTGAATTGCAAGTAAGCTAAGTGGACGTCTAACATGATCAGAGAGCCCCACTGAGACGTAGCTGATAATATCACCTGTAGAGAGATAAGTATCTCTGCATCCAGACACTGTGACACACATTCTACATATGTCCTGTGACAGATTGGACACTGGAGACCAGACATCTGCAAACACCTAAGAGACTTTCACTTATATGTAGCCTGGGTTACCAACATGTCAATAAGTGCAACCATCAAGAGTACTGTTTACTGCAATATCTATTGCTTTATGTTGATATGGTTGAGGAAGTCCACATGCACTGTGTGTGAGTGAGTGCTGCATAGAGCTGACTGTGAGGAGAATGGTGTGTGGCAGCTATTCTATGTTGTGAAACAATCCCCATTTTTCTTGTAACCCCATCTCATTAAACCTGTCCTATTCACTCATTGGCCCAGATCCTGGGCTACGGCCGACAGGGGAATTACGTACAGCACATATGTCATTTCCCTGTCTAGAAGGTTGTGCACATGCGCACAACCTTCTTACGACGTCGTAAGTGTTGGTGTACATAACTAACGTTACGTACGCCGGCTCTTACGAAAAGAGGGCTCCCCCCTTTATGCATGTTGTATCTCCACCGTGAAGGCGGAGATAAACATGCTAATGAGAAGGTGGGGGCGGGGCAAGGCTCGTTATAATCAGGTATGTGGCTGTAAGGCAGCATATGTGATCGTAAAAGTTAAGGTAGGAATCTATACACGTAAGTGTCCAGATTTCCTACCGACAGCGAGGAGTGCATGGGGCGTACACTCCCTGCTATGATGCCAGCCGTACTGACCTTGGGCACCTGTAGGTCAGGATCCAACCCATTCTCATAATAAACATTATGGACTGGATCCAGACCCCCGAAGGCTTTCCGTAAGTGGCTTTCCGTATGTGCGGGGGTCTGGCAGTACAAATGAGAGAGGGGAGTGAACACCCCCCATTCATTCCCCTCTCTCGTGCAGGCTTTATGGTAGTTACTCTGCCATAAGCCTGCCTTAAGTGAAATGTGCAGATCAGCGGTCCGTCAAAACACTCCACTTATGCACTTTGCAGTAACAGAAATATTCTGTCACAGGAGAAGCAAGATAATCTGTTGCTTATGTCTGCTTGAGCCCCATGGAAGGTGAATCCAAAACTTAAAGGGCTTCAGCATCACCCATCTCTCTTTCTTCCTTTTTTATTGAACAGAGAGACGACATATCCTTTTAGGGACTGGATTGATAAGAAACGTATTTGTCGTAGAGATTTAACTGCATCCATAAAGAAAACCAAATTGCCAACTACACAAATTTAGGAAAAATATAATATTCTTACCAGGCATTTTATTGTGCTTCACCAAGCATTACATTATACCTATGAGGTTACACGGCCATGCAGTGAGGGGAACTGCCATAATGAGCTTGATAATATGTTAGTACAGTCTCAGCCAAACAGAGGAGCTATCTCACATATATTCACATTACCACCAAATACCCGGGATTTTCATCAAAAACCCGGCATTTCGCAAAAACCCGGGTTTTTGGTGGTGATGTGATGTGACCACTTCCGGTAGACCCGGGTCAAGAGACCCGGGGCTTGAACACGGGAAAAAAGAAGGGTTTTTCCCATGTTCAACCCGGGAAGGGTGGGTTCTTAAAATGCGGCCAGTTTATTTAGAACACAGGTTTTTATTTCTGGAACCTGATTGGATGATTATCTTGGCGCTGGCGCATGGATTCTGATGTCATCAGATGTTGCCTGGCGTTTTCCCAGCACGATGGCGCATTGGAAGGATGAGGAGGTGAGAGAGCTCCTTCAAATCAGGG
>WWET01002318.1:160512-177693 GCA_011038615.1 Limnodynastes dumerilii
TAACCCTAACCCTTCTTACTCCCTAACCCTAAATCACAGTCCAGTGGCCTAATCCTAAATACCCCCCCACAGCCTAACCCCAAGTCACCCCTCCAGCAGCCTAACCCTAAGTACCCCCTCCTGCAACCTAAGCCTAAGTCTCCCCACCCAAAGCCTAACCCTAAGTCTACCCCCCACCCCTTAACCCTAAGTCCCCAGAGAGAGTTACTCACCTCTCCGGTGGTCTGGTCCGGCGGCGGCGGTGTTTTCCGAAAATGAATGGGTGAGTATGCAAATCTTATACTCACCCATTCATTAAAAAAAAATTCTGCGGTGTTACAGATGCGAAATAGGGACTCGTAAGTCCCCAACAGCACGGCCGTGAGAGGGGAGTGGGTGTTGGTCTGTGTTGCCTTGCTACGTGCGTGCGTATAATTGTGTACTTTTAAAAAACGGATCTCTAAATACGGCCCATATTCTTTCTAGCATTCTGGTATTATTGTCTATAGGCTCTGTGCCATTGCTTCTTAGAAGCTTCCTGGCTTCTAAGACCTTAACCTTTGCTGTTCCTTTTCTCCTGTAGTTCTCCTCATCCTGTCTGGGCATGTGTCTGTCTCTGTTCACCTTCCTTTTGTGTTTTTCTTTCGTCCTGTTACTTCTGTACTGTGAACACCAGTATGTATCCCTATCCTTTTCCAATTACCTATGTGTTATCACGTACTGACTTGGGCGAGTATCCACTCTGGGATCCCGGGGACGTGATAGTGTTGATTCAGCGAGTTAGTGGAAGCTTGGAGCCTTAATTGGAACTGGAGCAAGACTTGACTGAACCTGATCTGGGCAAGGAGTGAACCTGAAGCAAGACTTGACTGAACCTGGACTGGGCCAGGAGTGGAACTGAAGAAAGACTTGACTTCAGATGGACCACGTGATTTAAACTGAAACAGGGTTAGACTTGACCTGGGCTGGACCAGGTGACCTGAACTGGAACAGTATTGACAGTCTGCAGACAGCTGAGGTCTTGAAGCTGGATCAATACTCTGCAGGCTGTTGAACATGATAAACAGTCTGCAATAACAAAGATCTTGAAGCTGGAGCAATACTCTGCAGTCTGTTAAACAGGATAACAGTCTGTAATAGCAGAGGTCTTGAAGCTGGAGCAATATACTGCAGTCTGTTCTCTGCTAGCAAGGGTAATTAGGCTGATTGCTGCACCTGAGCAGCAGGCTGCAAGCTGAAGCCTGAAATCAGAGTTCTCACAAGAAGCAAGACAGGAACCAGGCACCCTGAATGAACAAGTTGTTCTGGCACTGAGGACTGGGTTCAAATAGAGTGTCCCTGACCAGGATTGGACATACAGATCATGTGCTTCTCCTGGCTTGCTGCTGCAGATCATTTGCTTCTCCTAGCTTGTTCCTGGTTGGCTGCTGTAGATCATGTGTACAGATCCAAGCATGCAGTGGACATCATGGATGGAGCTGCCACTACTAAGAGTGGCACCTCCCTGGAGGCAGAGAGTGGGCATGTCTGGAGAGAGCAACTGATAGGCGGCTCTTGACGCTGTACGTCCTGCGTTTTGGGACATGTGTCTGTTTTTCTGGTCACTATCCTTTTCCGGTTCTTATAGTTCTTTTGTGTGTTGTTGTGTCCAATTCTGGTCTGCCTCAGATCCTGGATCTGTTATCTCTGATTCCCGTCTGGTTCTGGTTTCCCTGTCCAGTCTGTTGTTCTTTATTGTGTCCTGTCCATCTTTGTATTGTCTGTTAATATATGGAATTAATAGGGCTGCCTTTAGGAGCGGAGGAGCCCAGTCCAAAGCCTTCCTTGGAGAGTCCCCCCACTTCTTGCAACCAGCGCATGCACAGGTTGGCCACTGTTCTGCGCATGCGTCAACTGCAGCTGATTAGTGTTGTTTATAAACAGCACTTAAAACTACCATCAGCTTCAATTACAGAAACATGGCTGCCCGCTACAGTATAGCAGTGTGTTACGTCTTTATAGATGATGCTACCAAAAAGTAGAGGTCGGCCAGAACAGCAATCTGAAAGTACAGATAGTAGTTCTGGACAACCTTTGCCACTATAACATCCCAGGTGCATCATTGACAGGCTCGCAGCATGATGCTAATAAGAGTTTATAGAAATTTAATAGATATCCATTAAAAGAAATAAAATAACATATAAAACAAGTCATAGTAAGAACAAAAACATACCAGGGGATAAAAAATACGATCCTACCATGTTTGGTGTAAAATCCTTTCTGATCCAAATGAAACCCAGGCTGTTCATCTGATGATATTGGGACAGAAGAACAGCAGAACGTCTGAAGGTGAGATGAATCACTATAGACATCACCACAAAAAAATATTGAGTCTTAAAAGTGCCTTGAACTGAAAATGTCTGAGAACCACTGTGCTAGGTCAATGATAGATAGAATTTGATAGTTTGCTATGGGAAACATCTCCACTTTTCCCCTTAAGAACTTTCATTAAATATATCCCTGTGTACCTAGCTAAAATGTTCAGAAACAGAATCAATCAGTTAGGAGCTGATATAATACCCGGGTTTGAACATCATATATCTCTCCTATATATATCCGGTACGAGTCTTCCCCCCTGGGGGGTTTTTCTTTCATTTTTTTATGTTCATTCATTGTTTAATTGTATTTATGCTTATTTATTTTGATTAAATATATATTTCATACATTTTTCACACATTGGATCTTTTTTCCTTTTCAATCTTACATGCAAAAAAACGGAGGATTTTTGATTGGGTACAATACAGCTACCCGTTGTAGGCTCATAGCCTTAGTCCCACGGGGCAGACAATAGCAGAATCCATCACATACTTGGCCCCTCCTCGCAGAGATCAAACACGCAACATCAAAGCGACCTAGATCACCGTAACATCACTGACAGCCGCCGCTCTGTGCAGAGTGAAGACTGACAGAGGATACTGCAGCTGCACGTGGATCATCTGGAGTCCGCGTCTGAGAAGCTATCTACTAACTGTAAGCCAAAGAGATTTTTAAATTCCCTTCACTGGATAAACATAGACTATCTTTTCCTGGAACTTTAAAGTACTTTGGACTCTCAGCGCTAATATTACTACATAAGAATTTTTCCCAGGCACGGACTGTGTGTTTTTTTATTTATATATTCTAGCCTGGTTTTTTTTATTTATATATTCTAGCCTGGTTTATTTATTCATGACTTTAGTCCCAGGTCCAACTCGTCATTATTCGTTTTCTTTTACTGCATAGATTTTAAGACAGTGTGTTGATTTTAATACCTGTAGTTCACGGATTTATTGCTGTCATTGCCGCTATCACTGTTTATTTTTTGCCTGTTGCTCCATTTGCCATTCCTAAGATTTAAGCTCTTTGGATTCCCAGTGCATATTCTGGTTCTCATGAGCTACACACTCTTTTAGGCACGGATTCTCTTTTAATCCGGTTTTCTCTAGGCTTACCCCGTTAAATATTGTGGTGTTTTTTGGATTTCAATTTTGTAGTTTTTCTGAAGAATTTTTACATCAGATAGCCCGTTGGCCTTCTTATTTCTCTAGCCCACGGACTTTCTACACTATCGTTGGTATATATTCACACATGTTATTTTTGCACTATTGTCACTTTTAAAGGTTTCACATTTGAGAGAGTCGCACTTTTTTGTCCTTAATATTCATATTGTGCCTCTCTTACTTTCACCTGCGCCTGTTGAGACACTTTTTTGTTTATAGCAGTGTGTTACGTCTTTATAGATGATGCTACCAAAAAGTAGAGGTCGGCCAGAACAGCAATCTGAAAGTACAGATAGTAGTTCTGGACAACCTTTGCCACTATAACATCCCAGGTGCATCATTGACAGGCTCGCAGCATGATGCTAATAAGAGTTTATAGAAATTTAATAGATATCCATTAAAAGAAATAAAATAACATATAAAACAAGTCATAGTAAGAACAAAAACATACCAGGGGATAAAAAATACGATCCTACCATGTTTGGTGTAAAATCCTTTCTGATCCAAATGAAACCCAGGCTGTTCATCTGATGATATTGGGACAGAAGAACAGCAGAACGTCTGAAGGTGAGATGAATCACTATAGAGATCACCACAAAAAAATATTGAGTCTTAAAAGTGCCTTGAACTGAAAATGTCTGAGAACCACTGTGCTAGGTCAATGATAGATAGAATTTGATAGTTTGCTATGGGAAACATCTCCACTTTTCCCCTTAAGAACTTTCATTAAATATATCCCTGTGTACCTAGCTAAAATGTTCAGAAACAGAATCAATCAGTACTTTGTTCTTTATTTTTCTGACATGTTTCTGTAATCCTTACATTACTTTTTGATTTTCCTACATAATTTAAATTATAAGAACATTGAAGTAGGTAAATGGAAGATATAGTGGAGCAATTTATAAGCTCTTTCATGGGGAATTCCTTTGAACCGTCAAGATTATTAAAACATTTTTAATATTTTTATGTACACATATTTATACTGAAAAAATCTTGCATCTTTTATGCTCCATAATTTATTAGTTCTGTTAATTTCTTTTCATTTTAACATACTGTTTTGTAGAAATGCCTTTCAATGTTTAGCTTTTATCATGGATTGACTGGATTGGGGATCCATTCTGGGTTCCTGAGAGCATGGTAAAGGCTCAGCAGAGTAGTGGAAGCTGGAGGGCCTTATATAGGGTCTGATCATGAGCTATATTGTAGCAGATAGGAATAGACTAGACTGGCCTGGACTGAAAAGGGTTGGACTTGAACTGGACCAGACTGGACTGGACAGACTTGGCTTGACTTGACCTGCAATGGACAAGGACAGGACTGGACAGACTTTCCTTGACTTGACCTGGACTGGGCCAGGACTGGAACTTTACTAGACAAGCTTGACTTAACCTGGACTGGACCAGGACTGGAACTGAACTGGACAAGCTTGACTTAACCTGAACTAGACCAGGACTGGAACTGGACTATACAAGCTTGACTTAATCTGGACAGGACCAGGACTGGTACTGGAACTTAACTGCACAAGTTTGACTTAAGCTGTACTGGACTTGACCAGTACTGGATCTGGCTGGACTTGACAGACTTGACCTGGACTGGACTTGACCAAGACTGAATCTGGACTTCACAGACTAGACAGGCTTGACAGGCTATCTGAGGTTTGCTGCAGCGCTGCTTAGTAGCAACCAGGCACCTTGAATAGACAAGTTGTTCTGGCACTGTTTGAACAGTGCTCTGGACTTAAATAGTACGCTCTAGCCAGGGATTGGTGATTGCTATCATGTGACCGCTGCAGACCGGATCCGACTGGCTGGCTCAGGTCATGTGATGATCCCAAGATGGCGGCACTCATGTACTAGTCCTGGAAACATGGCAATGACCAGAAAGGGCAGCAGACAGACAATCCTTGATGCGGTAAGTGCCGCGGTTTGTGACAGCTTTCTAAACATCGACTCAGGTTTACTCGGGAGGGTCTGATTCAATATAGGGTTTTAGAATGTCTCAATGTTACCAAAAGATATCCATTTTATTTTACATATTTTTTACTTTGCTACAAATAACAATGTTTTTTTTTCCTTGTTTTTTTATAATTAATAATATTTGTCTTTCATTGAAAAGCAGGGCACATTCTATATTTTTATTGATAATCCACTGGTTTAACGCAATGCTGCTGTTCTGCTTGAGCGATCAACTGATGTAGTGCAGATCCTGTTAGGATGACACAGCACCTCCAGGAGCGCTGCCTGATTATCCAGCAGTTTGTACACATTTTACAATTTCCCCTGCTATCAGACTATTATTGTTTATTTCCTAGCTTCCTGCGGGTGAAAGATTAGAGTTAGGACTTAAGGGGAGGATGAGGGTTAGGACTGCGGGTCATGGAGGGTTAGCGTTTGGGTTAGGCTGCGGTCGATTGAAGGCTCTTAAATCGATTAATTCTGCCTCCTTGAGAAAATCAATCAATCATCTCCAGGATGAGGTGGAGAAAGGTAAGTATTTAACTAACCAAACTCTCTCTCTCTCTCTCTATGTATGTATGTATGTATGTATGTATGTATGTATGTATGTATGTATGTATGTATGTATGTGTGTATGTGCCTTGACGCTATGATACTTAAAATGTACATATACAAAACAAAATGATTTTTATTTTTTTGCACAGGAATGCAACACATTCCAATACAGAGTCGTTTTGTTTTCTTTATCTTTCAGTTTCAGTTAATGCATTACTGGCATTACTGTCCATGATTACATTTTATATACTGACGTTTTGATTTGAGATAACAGAGCTAGAAAATGTGATTCTGCTATGTATGGCCATACGTTTTATGCTTTTCAAGTTAAAATACAATGTGAGCCTTTTCTATGTACAGCTGCTTTATCTTATCTATTCTGTGCAGCATGCTTCAGCAAATACATTCCTCAGACTGGATAGCAAAAATTCCATTAATAACAGTCCTCTTACCTAAAGGAAACATCATTTTACAGCTGTTATAACAATAATACTTATAATAATTCATTATTTATTTATTTATACAGAGCCTCCCAATGGGATTCAAAGCGCTTTACATTGTTGCAGAGGGTGCGGAAGCCATTTTGGGTGCTCTGCTGCTATTCTTTCATTACCATCAGTTCCTAACTTCCCTATTACAGTCACATGTACACAGACTTCATTTTTGGAGAGAGAGAGAAAGAGAGAGAGAGAGTATTAGTCGATTTAGTAAATTAGTGCACGGATAATTGTTATGTTAATATTGGGCTGGATCCAGACCTTGTTAAGTGCATTAACTCAGTTACACCTGGGCTAAACCATGTTGAATTCAGGGGGAGTCAAGTTAGTTATATTCTTTGCATGCAGGGATATATCTTTAAATTGCTTACTGGACACAGATACTGACCAGCGTTACTATCACACTGTTATTTAGACTTGGGATAGGAAACATCACCTCTCAACTGTAATACTGTTTGAAGCAGATAAAATATGACTCCCCTAAAATCAACATAGTTTAGCCCAGGAGTGACTAAGTTCATGCACTTAACAAGGTCTGGATCCAGCCCATGATGAGGATATTTGGGGGTCACTGGAGAAACATGATGGGAATATATATATATATATTTTAACACAAATACACATGAACACACCAGATGTTTGTGTATATATATATATATATATGGCACCCCAGCACTTTTTTACATTTGCAATTATATGATAAGCCACCAGGTGGTCCTAACTCTAATACTGTCAGAGTCCCAACTTTGGGTCATATATCATGTATTTTTAAATTGAGAGCTCACCCCCGGCAGAGGTCCCCAAGTCTCCAAAACAATTACTCTGAGACAGCACCCCCGTCATGTGCTATCCCAGACACGCTTTAAAACAAACACAATAAATGGAGCTTGCTCAAATCAATTCATAAGGTAATATAGAGTAGGTGCTAGCAAGGTATGGGGCATTCACACAGATACAAAAAAGACCCCTCAGCAAAATTAACCAGTAATCAACCATAACATTCTATCTTTAATATAAAAGTCATAGAATTCATTACATACTGTACATCTGTAGATATATGATAAGCCACCAGCCACTTACAAGACTTCTCTGTTTTGGTGGTCTTAACTCTAATAATGTCAGTTAGTATTATATATCTGTAAATGTCACAAAATGTTCTTCTTTCTGGGAAGAATATATATTAAATACTTGTCTTTGAGAATGCAAAATCTGTTATTTGTTAAAATACCAGGATGAGGAATACCTCCAGGAAGAGATTATGAAGCAATATTGAAGCTTCTTTTCCACTGTGTTTTGGCACATGCCAGTACTAGAGTTATGTAATAACAAGGTAATTTCCTGTCTCATGCTGAATGTCCTATACAAAAATATTGTATTTCCCAAAGCTGGAGATGAGTGAATAATTACATGTCAAAATTGACAACAGATGCCCAATGCCCAATGCCAG
Organism: Limnodynastes dumerilii; assembly: GCA_011038615.1. Classification (NCBI taxonomy): domain Eukaryota; kingdom Metazoa; phylum Chordata; class Amphibia; order Anura; family Limnodynastidae; genus Limnodynastes; species Limnodynastes dumerilii. Next base: position 168,464 of record WWET01002318.1, read on the forward strand.
TACTCCTTTATTATCTCAAATGTTCAAAAACATTCCGGAACAATAAAGTCATATTTTCTATCCTGGAGAAAAACCCAGGTTCATAATCATGATTTTCTAAAAGTTTATACTTCACGGTTTCCGGGAGATTCCCAAATTTCGGGCCATTATCCCGGGAGAGCCAACAAATGTAATTCAGTGGGCTCGAGGCCTTGGATTCATGCAAACCACTACTATTCCTAGTGTTACTAGGGGCAGGGCGGGTTTTGATGACATCATTTGCATCATTAAGCCCTTCCCCCATCCCTAGTAATATTATGAAAAGTGGCATTGCTGGGCAGGAAGCAAGTCTTCGAGCATGATTTGCATTCATGTCCCGCTCCCATTCAGGCATCTATGTCTTCCCTCTAGGATCTCCCAGAGGGAAGCAAGGAAAAGTCAGCAACCCTGATATCCCTAGATCTCTCTGATCCTGGTAAAAATTTTACTGACAATATTCTGCTATGTAAATTCGTGCAAAAAGCACCGCGACCAAGCTTTATGGACAATTGAATCGGTCTCATAGATTGCTTCATTATTGCAATCCTCATAGTTTTTTTTTCATTGCATTACCAAGTGTTCATAATGTATTTTAGATGTGTCCCTGTGTAGCCAGCATATGTTGTCGTATGGTTTTTGTTGTTTATTATCATGACAGTACTAGTACTTTAATTTTTACTAATGGATGGGTCTAAGAGGGCATTGGATTATTTATAAATATAGACCTATATACTTTGTAATGTAGAAGCCCATAATGTATGTGTCATGTCAAGTTTGTGTCTGGATCAGGCACATAGGTGTATAGTTGTAAACCATTTAGAAAATGTACTTGCTTTGTAAAAGCCTACAAACAAATTAGGCTCTCTGGATATAAGAATGAATAGGCCTACTAATGCTTTTGCTATTCATTCATGTTTGTTCTTATCATATCTGTTCTCCTCTTCACACCTCTCTTGCATTCCTGTTCTCCTCTTCACACCTCTTTTGCATACCTGTTCTCCTCTTCACACATCTCTTGCATTCCTGTTCTCTTCTTCACACCTCTCTTGCATACCTGTTCTCCTCTTCACACCTCTCTTGTATACCTGTTCTCCTCTTCACACCTCTCTTGCATACCTGTTCTCTTCTTCACACCTCTCTTGCATACCTGTTCTCCTCTTCACACCTCTCTTGCATTCCTGTTCTCCTCTTCACACATCTCTTGCATACCTGTTCTCCTCTTCACACCTCTCTTGCATACCTGTTCTCCTCTTCACAAATCTCTTGCATACCTATTCTTCTTTTCACACCTCTCTTGCATACTGTTCTTCTCTTTACACCTCTTTTGCATACCTGTTCTTCTCTTTACATGTCTCTTGTATACCTTTTCTCCTCTTCACATCTCTCTTGTATACCTGTTCTCCTCTTCACACCTCTCTTGCATACTGTTCTACTCTTCACATCACTCTTGCATACCTGTTCTCCTCTTTATACCCCTCTTGCATACTTTTTCTTCTCTTCACACCTCTTTTGCCTACCTGTTCTCCTCTTCACACCTCTCTTGCATACCAGTTCTCCTCTTCACACCTCTCTTGCTTACCTGTTCTTCTCTTCTTCTCTTCACACCTTTTTTGCATACCTGTTCTCCTCTTCACACCTCTCTTGCATACCATTTCTCCTCTTCACACCTCTCTTGCATACCATTTCTCCTCTTCACACCTCTCTTGCATACCTGTTCTCCTCTTCACACCTCTTTGGTATACCTGTTCTCCTCTTCACACCTCTTTTGCATACCTGTTCTTCTCTTCACACCTCTTTTGCAAACCTATTCTCTACACTTCTCTTTCACACCTCTTAAATTCTTTCACACCTACTCAGTCTGCCTCTTTACATCTCTCCCTCCTCTGTCTCTGTCTTTTATACTTCTTTTTACCACCTCCCCATTCATTTTCCTCAGTTGTCCATACAATGCAGGGACCTCCAATCACTATCACACTGGAAGGTGTGGTTTTCAAGGCTTAATATCGTCGATCTTCCACTGCCTGTTTAAATGGGTTTTTTTCTTAGACCATTTGGGAAACATCCATTCTGTCCTACAGCTTGCCACTCTATACTAAGGAGGGAGAAGGGCAATAGCCTATATACTGCGCAGGCCTGTTCGCCCTGTGATGGATCCGCCCTGGCATAGGCACAGAAATTTGTGCAGGATATTTAAGATAGGGTCCTTGGCACAGAAATGCATTTCACTTGCAGGAGTACAAGGAGAGTGTTCCGAACTCTTGCGTACATGATTTTGGATGCCAAATATATATATCTATAGAGAAAGAGAAAGATTCAACACTGACCATCACCAGCACCATCCAAGTTAAGCAAAGTGATAAAGTGTAGAAAGAGCAGAGAACTATGAGTACAACAATATATAATGTTTGGGGTCTATACAACGTCCTATTAGTACAAAATAAATAACATCTCAGAATTTTAGGTAAGAGGGTACAATTGTAAAAAAACAATGGTAGGATCCAGACTTAGTTAAGTGCTTGAACTTAGTTACTACTGGGCTAAACCATGTTGATTGCAGGGGAAGTTAAATGTATTTGTTGTATGCAAGGATATATCTTTGAATTGCTTACTGCGTATGCAGGGTCTTTGAATTGCTTACTGCACACAGATACTGACCAGCTTTACTATTACACTGTTATTTAGACTTGGGATAGGAAACACCACCTCTCAACTCTAATACTGTTTGCAACAGATGAAATAAAACTCCCCTGCAATCAACATGGTTTAGCCCAGGAGTAACTAAGTTCAAGCACTTAACTAGGTCTGGATCCAGCCCAATGTAGCAAACCTGTGTCAGACCGGCAAGCAATAAGGTAAGGTATCGATAATATTCTTACAGCTGCAGCTTTGTTGATGTCACCATTTCCCCTGATGTGTATGGAGTCACCGAAACAGCTGTCGGGACTCATGTGAAACTTGCATTTTAGCTTTGCTGGGAGCGCTGTATCGCAAAAGAGACCTCTCAAATACCGGTAGGTGTTGGAAAGTATATAGTATATTGAATATCAACAATATATAAATAAAACTAAGCTGGTTAACTTAACATATAAAAAACAATGTTTATTAAAAAACATTTAAAATATTAACCTGGTACCAGGACAACACTTGTATGTAATCTCTCTAGAACTTTGTATCATACGTACATTAAGCATAAATACAGCAAAATAGCAGTAGGCAATAAAAAGAAGTATCACTAAAAAAGGTAGAACAAGCAATATCCGCGGATAATTAGGGCTGTCACGGCTAGGGCTATCACGCATTATACCCATCTAAGAGTGAGTTGCTATCCGGCTATTTGATGTAACAACTTATATATGTGATTCATCGCATAGTGATTACCAACATGTACACTAATATTTACAAGCAGCAACATTGTGTCGATTGATTCCCAGGAGGACTGGTTATACTACGTGTATCATTATCAGATATCAGCGGTTTAAAGCACCTATTCAAGTCCTTACTTATGTGGTTGTCTATAACAAAGGCTATTTAAAGCCAATACATACACAAATGATCTCCACTGCAGTGGCCACGTTAAGCATTGGACATAACAAGTTGCCTTTATTGAATATAGCTCTAATTATCCGCAGATATTGCTTGTTCTATCTTTTTTAGTGATACTTCTTTTTATTGCCTGCTGCTATTTTGCTGTATTTATGCTTAATGTACGTATGATACAAAGTTCTAGAGAGATAACATACATGTGTTGTCCTGGTACCAGGTTAATATTTTAAATGTTTTTTAATAAACATTGTTTTTTATATGTTGTTACCCAGCTTAGTTTTATTTGTATATTGTTGATATTCAATATACTATATACTTTCCAACACCCATTTGAGAGGTCTCTTTTGCGATACAGTGCTCCTGTCACTTTTTCTCTATTTGTAATTTATTATATCCTATGTCGGGGTGTCGCTAACCCCAGTCAGGAGCAGCGTTTCGCATTTTTGTCCTCTCATATTTTAGGGTGTTTATTTAACCAATCATCTCAAAGCGCCATATACAGGTAATAGGGATCCTTTTGTTGTGTATTTTAGCTTTGCTGCATACTTACTTCCATTTTGTTCGGGACATTATATGAACAGTTACCGTTCTGAGCTTTTATTTATTTTCTACTGATATAGTAATATTGTTGCCATATTTCTTTAGTAATAATTCAAATGGTACCTCCAGTACATTATGGACCTGATTCAGAGATTGAAAATAACAGAGGAAAGTTACTACTGGGCAAAATCATGTTGATTTCAGGGGGAGACAATGTTATTGTAATCTTTGCATGTAGAAATATAGATCGTGACAAGCTTTACTTTTACACTGTTATTTAGACTTGGGCTGGGAAACACTGCATCTAAACTCTAATATTATTTGTAACAGATGAAATATGACTCTCCTAAAATCACCATGGTTTGGCCAGGAGTAACTTTCCTCTCTTATTATCACAGTCTCTGATTCAGGTCCTATATCAGAAATATAGGACCGGATTCACACTTTAGTACGTACCTAAATATACGCAGGCCATGTGTGTATCTTGGCATATTTTAGCGATTTGCACATGCACCATCCAGATGTTGCACACGGAAACCTATTACACACAGAATTTAACTCCGTGCCTAGTGAGATCCGCAAGAAGGGGTTTGCCACTACTCCGTAAGTAGGAAGTTTAGAAAAGTGGGTGGGGGAGGGGGGCATTTAAATAGGGCAGTATGGGCTGGGTTTGCAAAGTCCGCACGTACTTTAGCAAAATCCACACAAATATAGGCACAGAGAGTTAAGGTAGCCCCATGGACGCAAACATTTTTTTCCTGCCTAGTCTGTTTGTTGCTACCCATTCATCTATTCGTGTTATAATGATTGTTACAATTTTTACGTGCTACTGTATGTAATTTGCTGTATAAAAACCTGTTAATAAATAAAAAATAATGTTAGACATAGCATATATAAAGGATCAACCAAAATATATAATTGGTCATTAACAGGACAACAGGCTATTGCTGATGAATTCAACGTAACCAATCTGACAAATTCGAAGGTCACTTTCGATGTGGGTGACCCTGGTGGTAGTTTAGTTGTCGGCTTTGCGAGTCCCCGCAACGATACTTCACATTGCGAAATAGGTCTGGGGCACCATACAAAACTAAATAGAAAATATGTGTCGGCGCATACATAAATAGGAGGTTTAGTTCAGCTAGTTACAGCTTTATTTTGGTTAAGCTCACCTGCCCAGCATCAAGGCACCGCCTGTAGGAGAGGGCCTAACTTGTCTTGCAATATGTGTACCCAGAATGTTTGTTGTAAGAAAATGTCTCAATTTAAAAAGTATGCAGTGGCCTTACTGGGAAGTGGTCAGGCTCCCAAAGTAAACTAGTAATTACTAAATTGCTAAATACGAGAATCTGCAATAGTGGTAAATATAGAGATGAGAGTTGTGGAGAGTGTATTCTCCATGTGTCTCTATCCTCAGTAATATCTATACCAGGCATACATTGACATGACTTGTTAGCTGTGCCTTTTTTAGGTGATAACAACCTACTCTTTCACTCGCAAGCAATTTTCTTCTATTTGTTTGTTTGAATAAATGAAAGTTAAATGGGACTTTTGACCCAAGGGTATTAACTTATCTGATCCAAACTGACTCCTGCCTGTTAGGTACCTTAGACTATGGGCCAATGAACCTTCAAAGTGACCTGTTTTCGAGCAGTGTGGCCACTGGCAACAGCTCTTACTTGAGATGGTAGAAAAGCCCTTGGAAAGAATGTAAATTATATTCAGGTTATATAAGCAAAACCTTTTCAAAAGTTGTTAAGGGTCATTCTCACCTATTCTGAAAGACACAAAAAATAAATAACTGACCTAGTTTCAATACCAGATACTTATTTAAAATAAAATGATTCGATTTGTATTTGTGCTTGTTCTTGTGCCTTCCAGGGGTTATTTTGTTGGGTTGGGTAAAAATTTAGCCTTCCCCTTGGCGCCCCCTCTCCCCTTGGTGACCCCCTCCCTTTGGTTTGCTACCCTCCCATTTGCAAACTTACCCTGCTGAAGCATCTTCTCCTCACCTCTGCGGCGCTCTCTACTCACTGAATGATGCTGACTTGACCTTGGGGTCACACCAGCGTCACTCAGATGGGAAGGGGCTGCTGTGGAGGAGAGGAAACTCTGACAGAGTATTGTACAGACAGTGTCTGGTGCTGTCTCTGTGCAATCCTCTTGATCCCTTTGAACTCACACCAACAGTAACACTATGGGCCCAGATTTAAATGTCCGCTCTGCACATAAGGCCTACTCACTATGATGTACAGTACAGGGAGATGTTTCTTAATCTGCTGCATAGAACATACATATCCCCTGCTGAAAGCACATCAGATCGGCGTTACACAAGATCACAAATAAAGTGTGGCCTCCCAGAGGCAGATATAAACCACTGTCTATAGGACCGCCTGGTAAGCAAACAAGTTTGGCTTAGATTCTGGAGACTTTAATGACCATTTTTTAATTAACAATTCGGAGGGCCTTGCTGGTATCTGTTCTCAACATTCAAGGCCCCATTTAACACCTCCCTTTGGGCTACAAAAAGCTACTCTTGGCAGTCTCAGCCAGAAAAGTGCATATTTCAACCATATTTCAACCCAAATTGTCTGTAGGCATCACTGCAAAAAGAACCCAGGGTCAAAAAGTTAATTTATGTTTATTTTTTTTTTACTTGGGAAGGGTTTTATTTAACATTTAATCAGAGGCCATTAAGCAACAAATATCCGGGTGCATGCGGCATATGTCCACAACTTGGTTCAAGCTGTAGACATATGCCTGGGACACCCCTGTTGTGCTCAGAGAGTGACCATCTAGTGATATGCAGGCACCGTGACTCTCATCAGCTTTTGAGACAACAGAATCATTTAAATGGATACCAGTGAATAATAATGGGAATCATTAGAGATGACAGGAAAATGTTGTATTTATTCTTTAGGAAACCACTTTTATGTGTAGAATTATGATTTGCTTTTCTTTTAATAACTTGTGAAAATACCTACCTGTAATTATACAGCATATTGCACAATTGTTACAACTCAATATATACCTGTGCTACAATACAAATATGTTACAAAAACAATTAACCATTAGTAAAACCATTAGTAGTAATACTAGTACAAGTTTGCATACAGATCTATATTCCATCGCTGTTTTCTTACCCAAATTCAGTATAAGATAGATTCTTATTTTTTTTCCCTCTAAAATGTGAGATTAAGGGCTATTTATAATGGAGTTTCTTTGCAGTAAAAATTGGATATTTTGCCCATAGTGACCAGTCTATCACAGTTCTTACCTTCTCCTGATCACTCTTTGAGCTTGGCTGTGTAGTGGTTGCCTAGCAACACCAGCAATCTCTCAGGTCTCTCCTGCATTCACTCAATTGTTATTCTTAATATGTGCTGAGATTTTGAAACATGATTCAGGCAGCCTTTCACTGCCAGAATATAGGCTCACTTCTGATCCCAAGTATGACTCCTTTTTATCCTCTGTGAATTATACAATGCACTTTACTTCCCTCTTGAAAATTGAAGATTTTCACAGAAAGGTATACCCCCCTTCCATTTTTGTGCAATTTATTTTATACTAAACTATACTTTTATCCTATTCAAAATAAACCCATTATTATCTGTGTACTAAATACCGCAAGACTAGTATAGATAATAATCAAGCCCTTGATTACTGATAATATACCTGCTACAAAAAATAAATAAAATAATAATAATAATATAAAAAGTATCTGTAAAGAGTAAAGGTCAATTAAGGAAAAAATACCTTTGGTGTTCTTTAAATATTAGGGATCATGGATTCATGAGCAATAAATTGGTAAACACTTGCTACCGGTGTGCTGCACTATCAACACATCAATTCCTTTAAGTTGTAGCCATTCCCACTCACACAGACTGACTTGTGGACACCAGGGGCTTCCTCAAGCTTCTGGTCATTTGGTAAAGTTTGGTATACAGGATGGGAACAGAGTAAAGGAGTGCCTATACTGTAAACTGAGGGAATGCCAACACGTGGCAGTGTTCTTAAGTTTGGATGTGTCGAATGCATTACTATCTGTGTGCCAGATCCAGAGCTACGTTTCCATTACATTTCAAGATGTAGCGTATTTCCGCTAGCATTTTTACTATGCACTCCCCTTGCTCGTACGTACTTTGGACGCTTTACGTATGCCGAACCCTAACTTTACGCTACGTAAGTACTGAAGTATGTACATGCTAAATGTACGTACCTGCCTAAGCACACCCATACTGTATGATTTAAATGCCTCACCCTGCCTCCGAAGCATAATTACGGATGTCGTATGCTTGGTACTCACCTTTGGTCATAGTTACGCAGTTGATACGAGGCTGGTTCATAGTGTTATGTGGCGTAACATATGCTGCGCGCATGCACAGGAAATACTAATGGGAGATTTTACGTCAGCGGCTAGGGTAAAATCACTTGCGTACGTAGTTCTTGATCTACCCCTGTGACACTAAAGATGAGCAGAAATCTGGACACAGGTCACAGTTGCCTAAACAGGATTAATATTTTTTTTCAGTACACATAAGTATTTCTATCTTTAAGTAATGTGGAAGATAGTGATGCTAAACCTACACTGGAAGATTAGAGAAAACAACATAGCTTGAAAGATACATTTGCATCTGAATTCAAAAGTTTTTCAAGCATGTTGGAAAACTTTCCAATGTAAATTATTTTAAAGAATGGAAAAATGTAACACAAAAAACATATGCAAATATATATATATATATATATATATATATATATATATATATAGATAAGTATTTTTTAAGTAATGTGGAAGATAGTGATGCTAAACCTACACTGGAAGATTAGAGAAAACAACATAGCTTGAAAGATACATTTGCATCTGAATTCAAAAGTTTTTCAAGCATGTTGGAAAACTTTCCAATGTAATGTAAATTAAAGAATGGAAAAATGTAGCACAAAAAAACATATGCAAATATATATATATATATATATATATATATATATACACCCCACAAGCACACTCCCCTGTAAAATAAACATTGGGGGCTATATTTACAAATAATAAAATTTCCCCCGAAAGGAAGCTGCTCCAGGCTCGCCTGTGTTCGCGGCGAGCCTGGCAGCTTGCCCTTTTAAATTTACTAATA
>WWET01002318.1:205139-218590 GCA_011038615.1 Limnodynastes dumerilii
GATCCTGAGCGCCGGCCGCCCGTCGCTAGTACGGCGGCCGTAGCTCTAATGCGCATGCGCCGGGCAGATGTTGCCCGGCGTTACTATGGAAACGCCCGATCGTAGATCCATAGTAGCGCCGTTGGGATGCTGGAGGGGACGTCCTCCCGTTACACCTGGTGGGCGGTGGGAGGTAAGTAAATCAGGCTGGGGGGGCGGGCTAGGCGGCCATACGCTCCTGTGTGAGCGCATGGCCCCTTCCTTAAGCCGGGCGAAGCTAGGGTAGCCTTCAGCCGGCGTAAGGAAGGGGCCATACGCCCGCACAGGGGGAGTGTCGGGCCAGAGCACCGATGTTACGCTGAGCACTACAGCGCTCAGTGTAACATCGTAGCTCTGGATCAGGCCCAATGTGACCACCGGCCAGGGAGAGGCAGAAGGAGGGGATGGGCGGGGCACACCCACACCACACCCACATCATGCCCATCTGCACACCCACACAGCAGCAGCCCGAGCTCTGAAACAGGGCCGGACACAAGCCCGGGAGCTGCGGACACAATGTGACCACAAGCCGTCAAGAGGCAGATGGAGTGGCATGGCACACCCACACCACGCCCACGACACACCCAGCCACACACCCACACAACAAGATTAACAATGTAACAACAACAATAACAACAATGTACCAACAAGAAAACAACAATAACAATGTAAGAAGAAGAATAACAATAATGACCCAGATGCAGAACGTTTGTGAGCGAATTTACGCGTGGCGGACAAGTAAAATCTCGTTTTTGTAAGTAGTGCGCACCGTAGAAAATACGCTCCGTAACATAGCGTAAATATGAACGTATGGGCCATTCACGTATATGTGTCACGTGAATCCTTACATGTGGGCGTGCCAATTTTACGTGAGTCAAAAATACGTCTGAAATACGCTATGTAGGCGTGGGTGTGTATTTAAAGTGTACAGGATGGGCGTGCTTAGCTGTGTAAATATGTGTTGCTCATACGTATGTGAGCGGATGACATCGGTTACGTGGGCAAAAGTTAAGGTAGGGTTTGGAAAGCGGATCTCAAAATACGTACATTCAAGGAGTGTGCTAAGGGGAGTGTATAGAAGGTACGCACGCGTAAATACGCTACACGAGTAAACGTATTGCAAGCGCAGTTCTGGATCTACCCCAATGTAACAACAATAACAATGTAACAATAAGCCTAATTTTTTCCCGTCTTTATGACAGGCTTTAGACTAGTATGACTGTTTAAACCATGTGCTGGAAATTATGTTGGAGTTATATGTTGAAAGAGCCTGGCTATATATTGTTCCATATCAGCTCTAAACTTTAATATAACTGAGGTACAAATGATTCAATTAAATGACTGTTCCTCTGTGAGCTTTAAAATTGATAAGTGTTTCCAACCAATTAAAACAAAAGGAACAGTTTTTAAAGGTTTCAGGGTCAGCTCGTACTGGCCATTAGTGACAGTTCTTTGGAAAAGGTGTATTGTTCTCAGGAGGTTGTGATGAAATAAAAGACATTTTCCTTTATTGTGTGACCTTTAACAATTTTCTTTACACATTGCTGTTTCCTAGACTAAGTCATCCTTGATGTTTTGCTGGAAGATAGGCAAAAAAACCATGAACTATTAAAGAGAAAATGCTTTATTATGTGACATATAGAGAGTCTATGCCCCATTACAAAGCTTGTTTCCCTTCTTAATTGTGCTTAATCTATCCCTGATAATAGGGCTATATATGCATCATAATAAGCGCAACATACCTCCTTTATTCTTTCAACTATCCCCATAAAACTATTTTATATTCTCCCCATAATAAAGGTCTATATGATATCATAAAATCCAATTATATGGGGGGTCTAGAGCCTGATTTAGATGATAGTTGGAGCACAAATAAGGTGAACTAAAGAGCTTTATAATGATGTATAAAGAAAATGCCTCATAGCAAAGCTTTATTCATCCTTAATTGTGATCATAATGGGCCGTATTCAGAGATCCGTTTCTAACGATAGTTCCGTGCATATATTTAGGATCGGATCGATCAACTGCCAACTGCTCATACTAGGTAATCGCCGTCTACGTAGAGGTTAAGGTTGAAGATGGCTAAGGGACAGGGTTGGGAATGCTTCATGTATGTAAGTGCCTAAGCACGCCCAAACTGTACGATTTAATGCCTCACCCCGCCTCCGAAGCATAATTACGGGTGTCGTATGGATGTCATGGCCCTTTCTTCGTAGTTACGCTGTTGATATGAGGCTGGTGCGTACATTCAGAGTAGCATAACATCTGCTACGTGCATGCGCAGTAAATACTAATGGCCGATTTTACGTCAGCGGCTAGTGTAAAATCGCTCGCGTACGTAATTTAGGATCTGACCCATGTTGCTTACTTGTACCTCCATACATAACTCACCCACTTGCAACATACATCTTAACCATGAACCACAAAACAATTAGCACACTTTATCATCATTAACACAGTCATAGCACAGGGAGAAGGAAGACCTTGTCTCATGTGATTAGGGGCCTGATTCAGAGATCCGATATTAACGATAGTTAGGTGCGTATATTTAGGGTCAGATCGATTTTGCATCAACTGCGCATGCGTAGTAATAGTGCAACGCCGTCTACGTTGAAGATAGCTTCGGAAATGCTTGTGAATCGGTCAGGAACAATTGCGATCCTAAGTCCAGCGGAAATATACGAAGGATTTGCATAGAAATGGGCGGGGGGAGGCATTTAGACGAGGGAAAGTGGGCGCGCTTACAGAGTTAAGGCCCTAAATATATGCAACTAATACACATAAGGCCGGAAGTGAGTATGGCCAGATAGGGAAAGTCAATGCAGGTGGAAGTTTAGGTCCGGCCGGGGGTTGCGAGGGGAGTGGTGGGTGTAACCTGCTCCGACCTGCCACTTAGTTGTGGTTATTTGCGGCCCGATCGCCAACGGAAGCCTGAATACGGCCCGATGTTTCCATATATAATATAGAGCCATATTATGTGGGATCGTTTAAGCATAAATAAACAGGAATAAAGAGCTTTATTTTTGGACTTAGAATGTATAATAAATAAAAGTAAAAAAATGATTATCAGCGCTGAATATGACAATAGACAATAGGGCAGCAGCTAAACAGTAAAAAAAAAAATGAGCAATACCAACACTCACAAGGAAAATCATACAACACAGGAAAATCTAAAGCTTTGTAGTGTGCTGGAGTTCAATAGTTGTATATAAATAATAAAGCTCTTCATTACTCCTTAATTATGTCCAAATTATCCTAACAATAACAATAATTGTTTCCTTTCTGATTGCAGGGCTATATATTTACCATAATAGAGCTGTATATTATATACTGTAGAGACCTGTTATTGGGGATAAATTGAGCATAAATAAGGAAAAATGAAGAGTTTGTATTATAGAGAAAATATAGAGCCCTATTATGAGAGAGAATTTAAGAACAATTAAGGTGGAATAAAGAGCTTTGTTGTATATTATTATTGTTTAGACTTGTATTGTGTGAAAAGATGTATTTTTTATTATGCATAAAAAATCTGGTAATAAAATATTATTTATACATGTAGTAGGTAGGGAAGCTAAAATTATTTTTTGCAAAGGGGGCTAGCAAGACTGGGATCAGATTTGCCAATTTTTTTATTAATTATTTAATTTATCAATTTATTTATTTAAAAACCCATGGGAGTGATTCAGAATTGCACTTACACCTTTTTTTTAGGTGTAAGTGTAGACCTGAGCAATACCATGTTGAATTGCAAGGGAGGCAAATTTAAATTGTGACAGCAATATTATGTTTGACAGATGAAATTTTATCTATTAATCTATGCAGTATTTGAGTTTCGTGCGCAAAAAGCATTTTTCCTACATGCAAAAGATTTAAGATTAATTAGCTTCCCTTACTTTGCAAAATGGTATAGCTGAGCTGTACACTTGCACCTTTTTTGCCCTTACTCCCAAACTCTGAATCAGCCTTTATGGGCCTGATCCAGACCTACCGCGTATCGGCGTGCACTCTCCCCGAAACCCCCCCTGTACGAGCGTATTTTCCCACGCTTACGCCGGCTGAAGGCTACCCTAACTTGCCCGCTAACCGCTTCCTCCCTCCCTCATTAAACTACCTTCCCCCGCCCACCTGCACTCTTAACGCCAGCCAGCATAGGTCTGGATCAGGCCCTATGTCTCTAAAACTATTTAGAAAAATCTATAGTGTTCTATTTTTTTTTCTACGCAACGATTCTCCTCGTTACTGATATATGTTTAGAATAGTACCCAGTGTTGTATGAATTTTTAAAATAGGTTCCCAGGGAAAAGATTAGTATGACAATAAATCAGCCAGTGTATAGCTAACATCTGTCACAAATACTGCAGTTTTAAATTCACAGGGCCCTTCAACAGACAGTGCTCCCAATGTTTATTTTAAAATATGCTAAGAAACTTGAACAATCCTTTGTTATCCCAAAGTAATAAAGTTTAAAACTATCATGTGAAGATTACAGTTTTTTGAATACAGTTTTTTATGGGAATAAAACACTGCCTATTTTGAGTTGTATTAATGATATACTGTATAATAATCCATAGTTAATGGCTTATGGGACTAAGACTACAAGGTGTAAAGTCATTAGCTCACAAAGAATTATGTTCGCAATCACGGTACAATCTTAAAATTATAGCTCTGGACAAAAAAAGAATAATAGGAAATGTAAGGAGCTGAGGCGCGGCGCAGCAGATGTAATTTTAAGGCTGCTCAGGGCAGATAACTTGATACAAATGTTCGCACTGTTGTGCATTATTAAGAGATTTAGGGAGGAATAAAGCTGTACTTTGTCCTTGGCACAAACAGTTCAAATAAAAGTATCTTTCAATTATTACACTAAATTGCTATTAAATGAACCTTTATGTTCCCGTGACAATGGGCCTGATCCAGAACAACGGACGCCGTCGCTAGGACGGCGGGTGTAAGCGTAAGATCAGCTGAAAAGCCAATCTGCGCATGCGCCGGGCAGATGTTGCCCGGCGTTGCTATGGCAACGCCCGATCGTGGATCGTGTGTCCGTAACAGCGCCGTAGGGGCGCTGGAGGGGACGTCCCCCAGCGTCCTTACGTTCAGGTTAGTGTAGGTGGGCGGGGGTATCTAGTTTAATGAGGGTGGGAAGGCAGGCTAGGCGGCCATACGCTCCTGTGTGAGTGTATGGCCCCTTCCTTACGCCGCCTGAAGTTAGGGTAGCCTTCAGCCGGCGTCAGGAAGGGGCCATACGCCCGCACAGGGGGAGTGTCGGTGAAAGTGAACGGCGATACGCTGTGCTTTAGTAAGCACAGCGCATCGGCGTAGGTCTGGATTAGGCCCATTATGAAGATTTGATTAGACTCTCCGTAAACTTACTAAATATAAAACAAACACACACACACATATAATAAAAAATGAATTCAGTATATTGACCACAGCAAACATGGACTTGCTAGCAAGTTTATTCTAGAGTAGGAGAAGGGGGATTAGGAACCCAACGAAGCAGCTTATTAGGTGGCCCACAGACATGGTAAGGCTGAATAGTATGTGACTACTCAAGTGTGCTACAATATAGATTCCAACCAAACAAATGTAATTTATTCCTACACTTAAGGATGAAAATGTAAAGTAGTTCCTTCCTGTTAAAAATGATGGTATATCAGTGCATGAGGGAGTGGTGAAGTTGTGAACTCACGGTTGGCTGAATTGCTTGGCCCAACGATTTGGGATCTAACGGCCTCTGCTGCTTGGGGAACTAACTGCATTAAATTTTGATATCTGAATCCATCCCATTGTCTCAGAATTCAGATTCCTGTTCCACACAAACAAGACTATGGGCTAGATTTACTAAACTGCAGAAAAAGAAAAGTGGAGATGTTGCCAATAGCAACCAATCAGATTCTAGCTCCCACTTTCTAATTGCATACTGGAGAATTGTCGGTGAAAGTGAACGCCGATACGCTGTGCTTTAGTAAGCACAGCGCATCGGCGTAGGTCTGGATCAGGCCCAATGTACACATTAATCTTCTTTATCTTTTCTTGTATTGTTTATTTCCTTTAGCACGTGTAAAATACAACACGATAAAACACAACCTTCTCTTTGACCTGTTTATCTCTTCCTGTTGAATTCTCTGTCTAGTACTATACCCATGTAGTTTTCTTTGTGCTGTTAGGGTGAAAGTAAAAAGCTTTAGCTGCAGGAGTCATAACCTGAGAGAACTTTCTCAAAAATGCAGATTCTGGGTGACTTTCTATGACAATGACTTTTGAAGTACAAAGTAGTAAAGACAGCTTTCAAAAATATCTTACATAAAGATTTGTATGACTTTCATAGTTATGAAAGATTTTAACTTATTCACCCAATGTCATACCCTCAGGGTGTGGATGATGGGAATGCTGGACAACGCCGTGGCATCAGAGCCCTGCCTCCTCTTTTTCCTGGTACTGTAAGAAGGAGGAGGGCAATAAATCACATGATCAAGCCCAATCCCACTTACAAGGAAAGTGGCTGTAATGCTCATAGTAATACCCCTTTCACATCACCACTAAAACCTGGGTTGTTGGCCTTAGACCCAGGCTAAGACTCCAACAACCCGAGTTTGGTGGTGATGTGAAAGGTGCCGGAAAAAGAGAAGGGTTTTTCCCATGACCAACCCCGGTAAGTGGTGGTGTGAAAGGTGACGACCTGGGGGGTTTTTTTTAAACCCGGGTCTAACCTAACACACCTGATTGGAGGGATTTGTTTAAAGCAACAGTAAACAATTTTCTCTTGTCTGGAGGCATGGGCAGCCCTTAACACTGCCAAGGCAGGCCCAGGACCCCGAATTTCCCGGGTCTACCCTGCAGTGTTTTAAGGGTCTCACACAGCTTTTTATTTTTTATTTTTTGCCAATAATCCACGGCAATAACCCAGGCTGAAAAACCTTCGTTATTCCTGTGGTGCTGATGTGAAAGCAACTTTAAACTGATCTTTTATGAGTTGGAGAGGACTCTGACATCTGTAAGTTATCTTCTGCGACAGGTGATAATTGGCCTGAAAAAACAAAGAAGAGATTCCACACTTTGAAACCTTTGAGATTAATTTTTATGTGGATATGTACCCCTTATCCAGAGTTATGTGAGTGAGTATTACAATAAATGATTAAACATAATTATTTGTTGTTGTTTTTTTATTTAAAAAAAAAAAATATATATATCTGAGCAAAATTCTGACATATGCCAGTGTGCTGGTATTTGCAAAACTCATGAAAATATACATATATAAAAATGTCAATATACCAAAGTGAAAAAAGAGAAAAGAAAAAGCCTCAAAAGTGAGTCTTTATAATAAGCCATTTATGTGCAGTCCAGTTATATAAGTTACATTATATCACCAGACTTGTTATAAAAAAATACTTTTTATTATTCCAAAGTTAAAAAACATAAATATATAAGTACAAAAACGAAAATATAAGAAAAATTCATAACATGCTGCCAATATTTTATGTTTAATAGGGCTATATGGTCCTTAATGCAAACATTACAGCATAATAACATCTATATTATGGAATACCCAAAATAGTATATGGTTGATGTCCGCTCTTAAAAATCAATCCAAACAATGGAAAAAAATACATAGCGCATAGGTTGTTCGCTTCAATTCATATATCAAAAGCCACTCAGAAAACTGTCATTTATTGCAAAAAATGCAACACTTGTATGTTTGAAAGAAGACAAAAAAAGTCAGACCAGATAGTATCATAAATGGTGCATTAATTGACTTCTGGACTGTGTGCGAACAAATATAATAATGCGCACAAAAGCACTATGGCCCGTATTCAGAGTACCGGACGTATAACATATACGTCCGGTGTTTGGCGATTTTTACTACTGCGCATGCATAGTAATTTTTTTACGTAATCTACGTATCTTTTTCTTACATAGATTGCGTAAATGCGGTCTGAAAGAAAAAGATACGTAGATTCTGTAAAAAAATTACTACGCATGCGCAGTAGTAAAAATCGCTAAACACCAGACGTATATATTATATATCCAGTACTCTGAATACGGGCCTATGCGCCAATTATGCATCCATGAAGCGTTACTTAAGATTGTAATTGCCACCTAAACAGGTAAAGCCAGTTCTGAGTGTAATTAATTTACATCATACATATGCATAACATTATAGCAGACACCTTACAAGATCTAGTATATCTCAAAGAGCCAAATATAAAACATAGAATCGTATAGCTGTAGGAAGGCAATACTTCCAAGCCATGTGTTGATTGAGCCCATATGTGTTGAAGCGCACAGGTTCCATAAGCAGACAATGCCGCCAGTTCCCTAAACTGATCCAGGGGTAAGCTTTCCCTATCCACCGTTAGCAGCCTTATGGCCGCGCTTCCCCCATTCAGGGTACGTACCAGACCATGCGCTATCTATTGCAAAAAAGAATGAATTACGGCAGCATGTTTAGTCCCGGTGCACTTGGGATACACAGTCCTGATGTGTGTTTCGTTACACTTCATCAAAGGAACCAAGTCATGCACTTCCATCACTTCCTTTGATGAAGTGTAAGGAAACGCGCGTCAGGACTGTGTATCTTGAGTGCGCCGGGACTGTACATGCTGCCGAAATTCATTCTTTTTTGCAATAGATAGCGCAGAGTCTGGTACGTACCTGGAATGGGGAAACGCGTTATTAAAATCATTAAATTATTAAAATCAAAGTAGTTATTAAGGACTGGATTCACAGATACGATTTTGCCTGTTTTTTCTTGTGTATTTATAGGGGCAGATTACCTGCGCATGTGTAGTAACTTTTTCCACGCAAGTTACGTAGGATTTAGGCACGGAAGTCCATTAGGCACGGATTACTGAATCGCACTTAGTCACATACATATGGAGGGGTGTGGTTGTCTTCCATATGTGCGAAGTTACGTGAAAGTGGGCGGTGGAGGCATTTAATTGGCCTTTTGAGGGCGCGGTTAAGGTTGCCCTATGGACACAAAAGTCACTGAATATCCGTCCGTGTGAGGGTAGTGTCCTGGGTGTTGCCTTGCCACGTACGTGCGTATATTTGCATACTTTATACACACGCATCTATGAATACAGTCCTAAAGGATTAAGAAAGAACCAACTTTCAAAGCTGTTATACATATCAAAATAATAAATATCTACATAAATTAGACCTAAACTAAATTACAAGATCACACAAACAATGCAAACATGCTACAAGTTAAATAAAAAAAAATTATGTTTAAAACACGTTTATAACAAACAATGAAATCATGCACAAACTGCAAATAATCTGTAAATAATGAGCGCCTTTCAAATTTAAAGTCAAACACAAAATGGTGACATAACAGCAGTTTTAAAATATAAGACTTTAACTGTTTCAATCAAAGTGAACACGTGCATTCATTATAATCACACAGCAGCTGTGTGCTGAACAAATAGAAAAGCGTGAGGCTTTGGCTCTCTGTTAACCATGTAGATGTCAACTTAAGAATGGTAGGGGGACATTCTTTTATTTTCCCGTGGAGTATGTTAGTTTCTGCAAAGCCTTCTTAACTGTGAATCATTCTTAAATCTCAAAGAATGCCCATACTGTACATTAGTAGCCCGATTGCTGCTCATTTGCATTAATTATTTGCCCCTCTAGAAATGCATGTGGAAGTCATCAAGGGCCTGATTCAGAGATACGATTTCCACGGCACTTAGGAGCGTATATTTAAGATCTTAGAAAATTCGCAAAACTGCGCATGCGTAGTAATAGTGCAACGCCGTCTACGTAGCGGTTAGGAGCGTAAATTCGCTAAGAGCATAAGTTTGAATCGCACGCAAGCACTTAAGATCTTAAGTGCTGTGAATCTTTAAGATCTTAAGGATTTGCATGGAAATGGGCGGGGGGAGGCAGGGAAATGAGGGAAAGTGGGCGCGGGCTGACACTTAGGATCTTAAATAAACGCTACCACGTCACTTAAGATCCCAAATGACAGCTCAGAGTTAGGGCTAGTCAATGGTGGTCTAAGTTTAAGATCCACTGCTGTTTGCAAGGGGAGTGACTATTTATGCAGTGGGCTGTAACCTGCTAAGATCTTAGCTAAGGTGCGTATATTTGCGATCTTTTCGCAATTGCATCTCTGAATCAGCCCCCAAGTTCTCAAGCATTACTCATTCCTAAGTAGCTGTTTTGTCTGTGAATCATTGTTACATGGTTTCAGTTTGTAGTTTTGACTTCTGGGCATGCTCAGTTTAACTTTTCTTAAATATACGCACTGAAATCCTGTTCTTACTTAGTTGTGAATCAGGTCACTATCGACTGGATCAGGCAGAGTAAGGACAAGCAGTGGATTGAGGTGGAGAACCTATTGCATCGCATTCCCCTACATCTAGCGCCCTGGTTACCTACAATTCCTAAATCCTCGCACCCAACAATGGGCTAACTTTAAATTGCTGGAATAGGCACCATAAAAATTCAGATATCTCCACTTCCCCTTCCCCCCTCATGCCCTTCATTCACAATCCACAATTTCCTCCCTGGAACTCAACTCAGGGGTTAAAAACATGGAGGGAGGCGGGAATATACAGGATTGGTCAGCTGATGGATATGGGGTGCGTCTACCCATTCAGAACTTTGGCCATCCAACCAAATTTGAAAATCTATAAGCATCTTATCTCCCTACTTTACAAACTTTTGATAGATTGTACATTTAAACCCACCTTATCATTTGTTTCGGTGTGGAATAGAGAATTCTCTTCTTCTATTTCAGATCCTGATTGGGAGAAAATATTCTTGAGTCACTCCTGACATCTTCTGGAGATGTAGATCTCCAGGAGGCACTTTTCTGCACATCTGTTGGGATTGACCCCTACTTACCCCCTTCTAGAACCGGGTCATTGAGATAACCAAATGTATTTGGTAATGTAATTGGAGAGGAAACCCCTAACAACCCAGAATTCTGGTTGCTCACCTTAACATCCATGCCTGTTACAGTCGGCCAGAGGGATTCTCACCAGGGGCCCGGAGTCTATGTCAGACACCAGGTGTTCACTAGAGCCTCTAGTGGTGAGGATAGTCTGGGCTGCTGGGCTGACAGGTCGTGCCCCTGGTGATCGTCCCAACGGGGAACTGCAGCGTGGCTTAAGCTTACTGGAACCCAGGTAATCACAGGAACCCTCTCATACAGGATAACACGTTGACAATACAACTGTGCTCTCATAAACAGTAAGGTTTATTGATAATAATGCTGGTACCCTTGTAAACAGTACAGAAGTAATGCAAAGCATATAAACATAAATAGCCGGGTGTAAATGGGAACCCACTAGCAGGGGAACCATGAGGAGTATAATGCTAGCCCTAGCTGTACTCGGGCTACCTCCTATACTCAGCAACAGGCTTCTGAGCAACTGCACTACAAGTCCCAGAGGAACAACGAGAAAGTACTGAGGTGTTACACGTACTAGCAGGGGAGACAGATGACAAGTCTACCTGACACTGCAAGCTGGAATAACAGTGGAGCAACTGCTCTAACAGAGATGGTAATACCACTAGGTGAGACAGATGGTAAGTCTACCTAAAACACACTGCAGGCTGGAATAACAGTGGAGCTACGCTCTAACAATACACACTGACGAAAACAAGCCAGTGGCAGACACACACAGCGAACACACTGGAGATAATACTACACAGCGGTAATACAAGCTGGTGACACACAGCAACACACACACTGGAGATAGAACTACACAGCGGAACAAGAGCTGGTGGCAAAACTCACTGCACGATGGCAAAAGCAGGAGAAACAAACACACGTGGCAGATAACAACACACGCCTGGCAGGCCGAGGCAATGTGAGATCTTAAACACACGCACTCACTCTTCCGGAGATGAAAGGAGACCGGGGCCTGTCCAGGACTGAGGCCGCCCGCGGGAGTAGTAAACTACCCACGCCGCGCACCTCACCACACAGGGGGGTCAGACAAACACACAGGCAAGAGGATAACAGGAAAGCAAGGGGGTAACACCAGGAACAAGGGTAACGGAGAATGCAAAAGCAAACCAGGCAGCAGAAAGTCAGCGAGCAAGACTCAGGAACCAGACGCTATAACCGACAACTCACAGCACACAGCAGAGGCTATTTAAAGAGCCCTCCTCCAATCAGCCCGGAGAGCCTGACACACCTCTAGTGCTAATGTCTGACAGCTGGGGAAGGTGAAACCTAGCAACACAGCCTGCTACACACTACCAGGGTAAACAGAGTGTAACACTCACCTGTACCGGTCCACAGGATCAAAATGTCGTCAGTGTAGCGGCGGAATAAAAAAATGTGTTTCCTGAAGTCCTCCTTGTCAAAAAAGATGGCCTGCTCCTTAGCGAACATAAAGGAATTGGCATACATAGGGGCCACTGGAGACCCCATTGCACAGCCTTGTTTCTGTAAATAATACTGAGAGTCAAAAATAAAAAAATTACAAGTGAGCACCATTTCCAGGAGCTCCAAAAAGAATTCAACTGGAGGGCCTACATATTGGTCACATCCATCAAGGAGAATCCTCGTAGCCTCCAGACCTTCTGTGTGAGGGATGTTTGTATATAAGCTGACAATATCAACACCACATAGCCATAGGTCAGGAGGAAGGGGGGGTAAAGATTGCAAAGTATTCAGAAGATCCATGGTATCCTTAAGGAATGTGCATTGGGACTGAACCACCGGTTGAAGATGCCAATCTAAAAATTCTGCCACTGGTTGAAAAAGTGAACCCCGGGCGGAGATAATTGGTCGGCCCGGGGGATTGTCCAACCCTTTATGAATTTTTGGTAGGGTATACAATAATGGCGTGATTGGGTATTTGGTCCTCAATGAATCACTCATTTTTTTGGTAAGCATTCCCGCTTGAACTGCTCGATCAAGAGAGCACGACAGTAAACGCTGGTATCTAGCCGTTGGATTAACATCAAGCTTCTCATATACCTTACAGTCTGATAGTTGACGATAGATCTCTGAAAGATAATGTGCCTTGTCCTGAATCACGATGGCACCGCCCTTATCGGCAGGGCGGATAACAATATTAGCATCGTGACTCAAGTCCATAAGAGATTGAAACTGTGTTCTAGACAAATTGCTATTAGGGCGAGGATATTGCTCTGCTGATTTCAAAATGCTGTCCTCAATCATTGGTCATTTTGGTAAGGTCAGTCTCAGTGGAATGGAGAGGCCGGAAACCAGATTGGAAGGGGTCCAGGAGAAAGTTGTCAGTAAGATAGCTGATGAGACGTTGTAGACTAAGCACTCAAGGAGTTTGGAGGCAAAGGGATATAGGTCGGTAGCTGGAGGGGGATGTAGGGTCCAGATTAGGTTTTTTGCGAATGGGAGAGACAAGAGCATGCTTAAAAGAGGAAGGCATGATACCAGATGAGAGGGAATGGTTGAAAAGGTGGGCTAGCTGGGACGAGGC